>JANAVB010000832.1:0-69262 GCA_029216955.1 Iris pallida
CAAAGAAGGAGCATGTAACTTGCTTTCATTGTCATAGTGTGATGGAGCTGATGCCCAACATCACCTTTATACAAGATGATATGCTGCTGGAAGATAATCGTCATGACCGACTCCTCTACTTCACAGGATATATCGGTACCATGAAGGTTGATCGCATCTTGATCGACCCCGGGTATGCACTCAATATCATGCCAAAGACTTTACTAGATGCATTGAAGATTCCCGTACATAATCTTTCAACAACCATCATAACAATCTTGGGATTTAATTCTGGAAGAAGTTAACCTTTAGGAAAGATTCGCCGGAAAGTTCAAATAGGCAATCTTCGTACAAAGGTTACTTTCTATGTGATCGATAATCATGGCTCTTATAATGCCTTGCTGGAAAGACCCTTTCTGCATGAGCATAACATTGTACCATCCACTATACACCAACGCTTCAAATATATAGACGTCAATGGAGAGGTCCAAAAGGAAGTAGCTGACCTACGTCCTTTCAGGGGCATTGAAGCATATTGTACTGATTCTCAGATGTACAAGGAAGAGTTCATGAAGGTTGTATTAGCGATGGATAGTGAGGAAGATCAGAAAGATACTTCAAAAGATGTTCTCATAATCCCTGTCAAAGGATGTACTACTCGTCCCTCTTCTTCTCAGACGTTGACTATCCATCTTTCCTCTCATAACAAACAGCCTCCTGCTATAGAAAGGGAACAAAGGGAGCTCACCTCTTCTGAGTCTCTTGTTATCGACCTTCATCATAACAAACCTTCTCCTTCTTCTCTTCTGGTTATCAACCTTACTAAGCCTTCTATTAAGGCCAAAAATCCTCCTTCTCCTCCTCTGGTTATCAACCTTACTAAGCCTTTGTTAAGGCTAAGAATCATCTTGTAAATGATGATATACAAATCAATAAAGTAGCATCTCTTTTACAGTATACTGATATTTTTATTATACTCCATGTTATTTAGAAATGTTATATAACTTCGAACCACTTACCGTAGGAGCAGTTCAACCTCTCCAAGACGAAGTATTGCTCGAACCAATGCAGGACTCCTTCTTCTTAGTTCCTTCCAGGAAAAAAAATGAACTTTCTATACTTTTTAGTAAAGGAACATAACATAAGATCACGCTCGGTAACGAAGAAGAAAATCAAGATAACGGAAGACTTCAACTACGTCGTTATAGTCAACAATCAAATATATTATTCAAAAGATGGGCTATAATTTTAAAGATGGTCTCAATGGTGGTAAACGAAGGCGAACTCCTATTCGTATTTCCACTCTAAAAGGAAAGTCACAACAATATTACAGCAAAAAGAAGCGGAGATTAGGTTATACCTCGCCAATTCCGACTCCAGAAGCCTCTGAATCCAATGAAGAAGAACGATCTAACTCTTCTGACTTTGTTTCATGGGATTCATACACCAGTATAGGGCACGTCCATCGAGTGACTCTATCTTCCAATATGGTAACTATCGAGTTCTCGAAAGACGACGAAAACTTTGCCAAAGCCTCTAAATATGATCCTTGGACACAAAGGATGGGTACTCAATGGGGGCTTCGCTTTGAGCAACGTGAGCTGCCTATCGAAGATCAGTTGGTTCAAGTCGATGTTGGAGACGAAACCTCTCAAAAACCAATATTCGTCAGCAAAAGCCTCCCTGAAGCAGATAAAAAAGAACTGATTCAACTTATTAGGGAATACATTAATGTATTCACTTGGAGCTATAAAGACATGCCGAGATTAGATCTCCAGATTGCTACCCATAAACTCAACATTCTACCGAATGCAAGGCCAGTCAAGCAACAACAGCGTCAATTTCAACCTGACATGATGGATGCCATAGAAGCTGAAATCAAAAAGGTCATCGATTGTGGCTTCATCAGAAAAGAACAACATCTGGACTGGGTGGGTAATGTTGTCCCAGTTTTGAAGAAAATAAGGAAGGTTTGAGTCTGCACTGACTTCAGAGACCTTAATGAAGCTTGTCCCAAGGATAAATTTTCTCTTCCGATCACTGATGTCATGATCGACAATACTTGCGGATTTGAACGAATGTATTTTATGGATGGATTCTCAGGATATAATTAAATCAAGATGCATCCAGAAGATGAGAAACATACATCTTTTCGCACTCCTTTTGGAGTCTATTGCTACACTGTCATACCGTTTGGTCTCAAAAATGCCGGTACAACTTATCAGCAGGCCATGAGTACCATCTTCTGTGATCATTTGCGAAAGACAGTTGAATTCTATGTAGATGATATTGCTGTCAAAAGTCGTCTAAAGGAAGACAACATTCAAGACTTGAGAATTATATTCGATCTAATACGCCAACATCAACTCAAGATGAATTCCACCAAGTCATTTCTGGTAGTCTCTAGTGGCAAATTTCTTGGATTCGTTATTAACGCTAAAGGTATACACGTTGACCCCGAGAAAATTAAAGTCATTCAAGAGATGCGTCCTCCATACAACCTAAAAGAGCTACGAGGATTCCAAGGATGGCTTGCGTACATCAGGAGATTCATCTCAAATCTCTCTAGATGCTGTAGACCGTTCACTCAACTCATAAAGAAAGGTGTGTCTTTTATTTGGACTGAAGAATGTCAGCAATCATTTGAAGACATAAAGCGGTACTTAATGAACCCTCCAGTTCTAGTGCCTCCAGTCTCAGGAATACCCTTCCTAATGTATGTTCGAGCAATAGACCATTCATTAGGTGCTTTATTAGCTCAGAAGAATAAAAAATGTCATGAAAAAGCTATCTATTATCTTAGCCGTACAATGATTGGAGCTGAACATCGATACACACCAGTGTAAAAAGAATGTCTAGCTTTGATGTTTGATGTTCAAAAGACGAGACATTATATCACCGGCCAAACTATTCACGTTATTTCTAGAGTTAACCCTCTCCGGGTCTTGATGAAGAAGCCAAGTATACTAAATTCCAGGCTTGATACATGGGCCATATTATTAGCATAATATGATGTGGTTTATATTCCCCAAAAGTCTGTTAAGGGTCAAGCTCTTGCTGACTTCCTGGCAGCTCATTCAATTTCTGAAACATCAAAACTCTATGACGAGATTCCAAATGAAACTTTAGAATCCAATATGATTTCAGAAAAAATTCTTACCTGGCGTCTATTCTTTGTCGGTGCATCCAGAATAGGACCAAAAGGTGCCATTGTCGCTGGAGTTGGAATCATCCTCGTATCACTAGAAGGATTAGCTATTCAAAGAGCTTATTCTTTAGACGAGTCATGTTCCAATAATGTGGCTGAATATAATACTCTGCTCATTGGTCTCCTATTGGCTAAATAATTAAATATTGAATATCTTGAAGTATATGGAAATTTTAAACTGATTGTCAATCAGGTTAGAGGCACGTATGAAGTTTGACACCAGGATCTTGTCCCATATCATAAAGTGGCTATTAGGCTGGCTATATCGTTCAAGGGTTTCTTTATTGAACATATACGTCGAGCATGCAATACGGAGGTTGATGCATTAGCTAATCTAGCAGCCGTATTAGCAATCCCAGTGAAAAGACAACATATGATTGTCGTCACTAACAGAGAGTTATTTTGCATTGAGAATAACTCAAATATTGAGTTCAGTATTTCAACTGAAATCAATGTCATTAGTGAAGACTGGAGAGCTCCTTTTATTGACTTTGTGGCACATGATATTTTACTTGAAGATTCTAAAGAAGCTACAACAATTCGTAGGCGATCACTCCGGTTTTATTGCAATCATACTTCTAAGACCCTTTATCGACGAATATTTGATGGTCTACTTTTACGTTGTCTTGCTGGAGATGAAGCAAAACAAATACTACGGGAAGCTCACGATGGGATATGTCGTGCACATCATCCTGGTCCTAAATTACAAGATCGTATCCGACGTATGGGCTACTATTGGCCCACTATGGTATCGGATGCCATCGAATATGCAAAGAAATGTCGAGCCTGTCAAATTCATGTAGACTTCATCCATCAACCATTAGAGTTTCTTCATCCGACTGCCGCATCATGGCCCTTTGAAGCTTGGGGTACATTGGTCCTATCAACCCACCATCGTCTAGAGGACATCGGTTTATACTGGCTATAACCGATTACTTTTCAAAAAGGGTCGAAGCTATACCTTTATCAGAAGTCAAGACCAGCAGCGTCATTAACTTCATTAAACACCATATGATATACAGATTCGGTATTCCTCGACGAATCATTCATGATAATAGACCTCAATTTATTAGTCAAAAGTTTACTCGATTTTGTGATGATAACAGAATCAATAATGTTGCTTCCACAACCTACAATCCTGCAACGAACGGTTTGGCTGAAGCATTCAACAAAACTATTATTAAGCTTCTCAAAAAATTTGTTTCTACCAATAAAAGAAATTAGAGTGAAAAGCTTAGAGAATGTCTATGGGATTATCGTACTACTATACATACTCCAACCGATTGCACACCTTTCTCCTTGGTGTATGGATACAAAGCAGTCCTACCATTGGAAATTCAAATTCCCTCCTTAAGTATTGCAATTGCCAATGTACTCATAACATAAAATAATGATCGTCTTCGACTACAGGAGCTTGAAGTGTTGGACGAGAAACGGTTACTAGCTCAACAGCATATTGAGCTATATCAAGCCCTATCTCCAAAGCTTTCAACCTAAAGGTCAAATTACGAGCATTCCAAAAAGGCGAACTAGTCCTTACTGTCAGACGTCCTATGACTATGACACACATGAGCAAGGAAAAATTCGAAGTAAAGTGGGAAGGTCCCTACATTGTAACCAAAGTTTTTTCAAACGGAGCTTATCGACTAACCTAAATGGATGGCCGAGTTGCTATGATGCCTATTAATGGCAAATTCTTAAAAAAGTATTATGTTTGAAAGAAATGTAAAATATTCTTTGAATGTTGTATTTGTTAAAAGGGTTGAGTTGTTCACCCTTCTGATAAACTCTCAAAATCCCCAGCGGAATATATCCACATCATATCACATGATCATAAACCCAATCTTTTAGAACCCAAGTGTTTTAAAAGATATCTTATTTTGGAATCCTAGCTGATTCAAAGATAATCAACGAATACATGAATCCATGTTTGTATTGCCTCTGAATTTTATCATCTATATCAGCGACTTATTATGTCCACATTACCTCTAATAAAGTCGTCTTTTGAAATGACATTATTCTGAGAATTATATCCTATCACGTCCACATTACCTCTGAACAGATATAATTAGTATTGTTATTTTCTTTTAGGAGATATATCATGTCCAGTACCTCTGAACATATTTTCTTATCCTTATCTATTACTTATATCTACCTAGTTATATAATAAGTAATAGAACCACAAAAAGAGCATTATTTTTATTGCAATAATGTTCAAAACGTCAAAAAAAGTACATCATTTGAAAGACAAGAAGACAAAAGCTCCTATAGATTGCTTCATTGGGGAGGCTGAGTGCTGAGATCAATGATCAATCTTTTCAAATTCTCAGCCCTCTCTACTCTGGAGTCGAGTATCCTTTGTCTAGAAAAAGCTCTCCCGGACTCTGGATCAAAAGGTTGCAGCGACTCTGCTCTGCATTCCAGTTCTGCACCCTCAACTTTGATAAGTGCATCCCGTTGTCTCCTCAACTCATCTAATTGACTTGCAGCAATCTGATGCATCTCCAATACCTCTTCTTTGCATCGTCGAGCTGCTTTAACTGCTTCTTGGAACCGAGCCATTTTAATTTCCAGTTCCCAGAGACGAACTAAATATTCAGCGGCTTCTTTTTCTTTCTCTGCAGCTTCAGTCTTATAGCACTCAACAGAAGAAGTTGTCTCGATAATGCGAGATTCCAACTCTGCAGAATACTGTAAGAAAGCTACCACAGAAGCTTCAAACTCTGCTTTTCGTATTGCAGCCTCACGAGCCATTACCTCGCATTCAGCAGCTACGAGTTTCTGGATGTTTCCTCTTGTTAGATCTTTATAAGATTTGATTGATTCTTCAAGCTTATTCAAAATATAATCTAAGTAGTTGACTCTATCCAGATCACCAATTTTGCAGATGGCTCCAATGATGAAGGAGGAAGGGCCCCTTACTGTTTTATAAGGTTGGTCCTTTTCCATGACCATTTGGATTAAAAGCTTCAGGGAAGTGAAAAAAGCATTAGTATAAGATTCGACAACAGCTCTGTTCATCGCTGAGATCCCCGGGGTAGCTACTTCTGTTGGAATTCTTATTTCTGCAGTAACTGGAGGAACTACAGATTGTACACCAGGAGACCCGAGTACTGGCATCATAGAAGAATTTTCCTCTCCAGTTTGGGTCCCCATATCCAGGGGAGCCATGGTCGAGCTAAAACTGAATGTGGTCGACGTAGTTTTTGCAAGTGTCCCTACAGGACCCACAGTAATCAAAATACACAGTCATTACATATAAATTTCAGGAATTAAGGTAAATAAAAAAAATCAAAATTTTACCTGATCCTGGCAATACATATGAGGTTTCCCGGGGCATGTCCAGATCAGAACGGAGCCTGGCCATGGTAGTTTCGGACACAGCTGCCTGACTACTTCCAGCTTTGGAATCGTCTAATAAGAAACTGCTGCTTCCAGCCCCTGATTCTACTTGTTCAGCTAGAGCAATCTCTTTTGCATCCCTGACTTCAAAAGCTTGATCAGTAGGGGTATAAGTCTCTGCAACAATAGTGTTAGGATTTTCGTTATTCCCAGCATCTGCAAGAGCCGTAGTCTGATCTTTATTATTTTCAGGCTCATCAGTTTTTGGGCTTGGATGCTCCTCCTCAACAACGGGATTTTTTTCGCCCTCAACAGTTATATAACATTCTTCAGTCGGAACCAGTGGGACATCTATTGGAACTGGTTCTTCTTCAGCAGCACTTGCGGAATTATCGTCGATTGACACAACGCCGTAGTCACAATCGAGGAGGGCGTCTATCATCTCTCAATTTTTTTGAGAACGAGTAGGAGTTTGAGTGGCCGAAAGATCGACAGCTCCAGCTTGAGATTCTATAGGAGGCAACTCCTCTTTGGGGGATGTAACCTCTGGGATATTTGGAGTCGGGGATGATAGTGTTACTCATGTTACAGCCAGTACAGTTATGGATACAGTTGTCCATACAACTCAATATCCTAGGATTTCTTCGGTAGTAACTGAGATTCGAATATTAATTGTTGTAGTCTCTGTAGATGAAAAAAAATATCAGTACATATCATTCATATTTTAAATTATGCTTTAAAATATAGAAATTACCTCTTTGAGATGGTAGATCCTTCTGCGAGGATGATGATATATCAAATTCCTTTGAGAGAGAGGAAGCGTCAATTGTTTGACGTTCTGCTCGAGTCACCAGTAATTTTCTTTAGGCCTTCGGTAGTAGAGGTGCTACAGGTTCTTCTTCGACCTCATCAAGGTCGTCTTCATCTCGGGCGACTCCACTCTATTTTAGAACTGAAGAAGGAGTTACTTCTTCCTCCCCAAGGGAGGCCCCAGTACGCATCTACTTCGACTGGGACCGAGTCATCCTAGTAGTAGGTTGTTCACTAATGACTAAAGTGGTCTTCGTCTTTTTCTTCTCCGGAGCCTTAGGAGGAGAGGGAAGATCATCATGACGTGAAGGAGCAGACGAATCTCTAGTCTTCCTTTTCTTAAGACCCTTGGCAGGAGACTTTTCCTTTTGTACGTTTAATGATACGCCCAATGGCTCGTTTACTTCATCTAGGAAGCCTACAAGAGAAGTCTTCAGAGGTTCATCGGCAGGGTCTCAATCTTCTGCATCTCTGAACAATTATGCAGTACGGACTCCAGCCTTTGATCGCTTATCACTGGCAAAGTTGTGGGCCAGATGAAAGTTTTCAGCAAAAGTGTTTGCCGAAGTATAGAAATTCTTATATGTGTAACATATGCGGACCCTGAGCAAGATTATGGGGCATGAAGAATATAGCCTTGGTGCCTCTGGCAGTATAATATCTCCAAGCCTTAGCACCATCAATCAAGAAACCCTTGGCTTGAAGGCAGGTGGTGGTATTACCCACACGCAGCTGGTCATAGCCAAATTGTCGAGCGAATCGACTTGGCAAATATGGTTCTAGAAAACACTCTTTCTCAAATCTATATACTAGGTGAGACGGACGGATTGTCTTCAACCATGCAAAAATAGTCAGAGATAGACAAAGAGATGCTGCTTCTAAATCCATGAGTTATGGAGGAAGATTCTCATATCCTGGAGGAGGAGGAACATATTGAAATCTCCATCCAGATCTTCGGTTCAAAGCTCTCCTGCATTCTGAAAGTGCATTTATATTCGATCGAGCAATGGAATAACGCCTAATAAAGTTACCTCCAACTTCACCCATATCAGGGTCCATCAAGCTGGGATGGTGTAGCAAAAACCACCCGAACAAATAAGTAAATGGCATTTCGGTGCAGGGAAAATCTAGCCGAGCATCCTTATTGTGCAGCATAGTGTCAACAAAAAAACACAGTCCTGCGTTGAGGCGATAAGTCATTACTGAAAGAATGTCCATCTTGTGGCTAAATACTATACGTACAACAGCAAATAATACGCCTCGATAAAATTTATCGACTGTACTGGCCCCAGGAACTACAAATCGTCGCAGCCACAAAGAAAGAAAACCTGCCAATTGGGCTTCTTTTGACATGGGTCTATAACCCTGCCTGAGATAACTTTCAATAGTAGCACCAGCCTTAAAGGGGTGCCAGTCCACATCCAAGATGTTATCGGTATGCTTGGACTTTTTCATCAGTTTTTCTACGTCGCTATTACTGAGCGGTTGAAAGAAACAAGGATCGCAAGTTAGACTCCCGATTATCTTGTCTTCAAAGATATGACCTAAAAACAAATACGGCAACCACATGGTTGTATAACAAGTCCCTGCGAAAGCACTTTTATAATAGAGGAAGCATATCTTATAATGGCATAGAAGCTCTTCAAACACAGCCACCATCTGAGAGTTCTCTGTGAAAAGGATATCCAGTTCCTCATTAGTGGGCACATATTCTTCATATGGGTTGTTACCTATTGAAAGATGTGAGAGATATTTTATCTCATGAAGTGCAAAACCAATTTTCCCGTGAGGGGTCATGAAGGTACCGGTTCTGTCGTTGTATCTTTCAATCAAAGCCAAGAACATATGTACATTTGGGTGAAAGTCATGAACAGTAGTCCAGATGGCCTCGTAAAGTTCTAGTTTAAGGAGTTTGTCCTTGAACTGATCCAGAATCCAAATCACTAAGTTGCTCCAATGTTTCATGTCTGAGTTCACTCGGCATGTCAAATGCATGGCCTGATCTGGGTATCTTCCTTCAGCTTTAGCAAATATGTTTACAAAGATGGGCACCCTGACGGTAAGAAGCATTGATGAATCTTCTGGCGGTATACAACTCGGCTTCAAACCCTTTAGATGAGAGCTGTACCTGTCTGAAGTACTGTAAAATAAGTCCTTGCTTTGTGGACCTAACTTATAACATATTTTTTCGACTCTGGCTTGCTGAATCCGAGTCATGTCCCACGCCATCCGTCGAGGGTGACTGGAGAATTCATATCGAGATAAGGACAAATGTCTTGACATTTCAGTGAGATATATAATTTTGTCCTCACATTGATAAATCCTTTCTTCTTTCTTGGTCTTTGGTTGAGATGTCTTCTTCACTGCATCTCCAAATAAGAAAGCTGGTTTCTTATGAACCACATTATCTACACTTTCCAAAGGTTCACCATTCATCAGACATAACAAGGTGTTACTTTCTTAAGCAATGAGTATGGCCCTTCTGGATTTAGGTGCATCATATTGTAGATATGAGACATGAGATAAGTTTTCTTTATATCTTGATACATTAAAAGCTGAAACATATTTCTTAGCATCAAGGTCTTCTCTAAGATCAACTACAAAAAGAAGAAGAAGAAACAAAAGTTAGTCTCAAAAAGAATTTTTCTATGAAGCAGAACACACAAAATCATAGGTTGTGCGACATATGTGTTGCACGACTTCTGTGTTACGCGACATCTATATTGCACGACATCTGTGTTGCACGACATATATGTTGCGTGACATCTATATTGCGCGACATTTGTGTTGCACAACTTTCGTGTTGCACGACATATATGTTGCGTGACATTTATGTTGCACGACATCTGGTTGCACAGTATCTGTATTACGCAACATCTGTGTTGCGTAACTTCCGTGTTGTGCGACCTCCGGTTGCATAGTATCTACATTGCACGACATCTGTATTGCGCATGATTTCAAGTTACACCACTTTTGATATGCGCATTCGCACAAAATCAGAAAGCACAAATTTGAAACTCGCGCAACACAGTTCGTAAAGACGAGCAGTGTGTGAATAGCAACCAATTCTAAACAGAGAAGGTACAAGTTGTGAAGTATGACTACACTCTAAAAAGAGTAGCGCACGTTGTGAGACACACGAATCGACCAAAATCCTAAAAAGAGTCAGTCAATCCAGCCGACGTTCAGTCTATTCTCGAAAAATCACCTTCGAGTGCCGGGTTGGCTCTTTCAGTTCTTGAGGACGGTGGCGCGTATTGAGGCGCTCTCATTGGGGGTGCACGAGATGAAGGCCCAGCAATGGCCTTTCCCTTGACAGCGGCAGACTTTGGGGCCATTGATGATCGTCGGGGGAGCTTCGAGAGTTTAGAAGAAGAGGATGAAAGAGTTTAAGAGAATTAACTTTCGATAAAAAGTTAAGCGTTCTCTTCGGATGGCTATTTATAGCCTAAAAGTCCTTTCAAAACTGTTGCACGATTGGCGCTTAAAATTTAAAATTTATTTGAACAGTTGACTGGCGCAACTCGTATTAAGTTCCACTAATTCAAAGTATTTCAAATTTTTGAAATCTTTCAAACTTTGAAGGGGGTCTTATAGAAGTTAAAAATCAAAGGGCGCCACCCATTAAAGTGTGCCATCATCAAGTGGTGCCAAATCATTATGTTGCGCCAGACCATTAGGTTATGCTAGTAATTGATTGCGCCAGTATCAGGTTACGCCTAAGCTAGGGTGTGCAGTGCCACATGGCAAGCATCCTCAAGAAGCTGTAACGGTTGCCATCATTACTAACAGCTCTGACAGCACGACAGTCGAAAAAAATCCATTCGAATCTCACGCAACGCGACGCTCGAGAAGATTTTGTCAGCATACAATTAATTCCGACAGCTAGTCCACGCAAGTCATCATGTGGCGCAAGAATTAATCAGTACAGCACAGAAGACCCATTCAAAGGTACCAGTTGTTGAGTTGCGCCCGTACACAACCTGGATAGTTGGCGCCACCTGATCAACTTTTATGCAGAAGTAAGATGATATGGCACACATGCCACTAATCTCGAAGAACGTGTCTACTACACTGTCCACGACCATATACATCTCACTCAAACGATGTCATGCGTCCCCAGTAGTTCAAGTAACCGTTCGCACAACTGGATAGAAGGCGCGCAACTCAGAAAACAATTATTTCAAGACTCTATAAATAGAGTTTTAAATCAGTTCTAAAGCATCACTAATGATCATAATCTACTGATAAAGTACTGTTGCATCCTCCAGAGGCTCGTGTTTTGGATATCACATCGTCCAAGGGATAAAGTGATTATCTTCTGATCAGATTCCTATAGTTGTACTTCTCCAGAAATCAATTGTACTCTTGTACTTTCTTTCTTTCTTAGTTTGTAGAAATCAAACTTTTGTTTTGGCAAACAGAGTGCTGCTGCTGCTTTTTTATTCGGGAAGAGTGCTCTTCAATAGAGGAGAAGAAAACTTTGGGAGAGGAGAGGGGAGCAGCATAAGTAAAAAAAGGAAAAAATGAGAGAGAGAGAGGAGCGGAGAGCGGGGAGGATAGTAAAGCGAGAGGAGAGCGGGAGGCGGACACCGAGAGGGGAACGGGGCACACACCTGAGCTGGGGCGGCACACCGGTCGTCGATGGGAGGCACGTGGCGCTCGAAGCTGCATGACTGTAGCCCGAGGAGGGGCTGAGGAAGGCAGCCCCGCGGAAGAGGTGCACCAGCGGTGGTGCTGGATTCACCGAACAGAGGTGTGGGTACGCGCGATGTCGTCGGGGATACGTGGCACGGAGGAGTCGGCGGGTCGTGGAGGCAAGGGCAGTAGCGGTGTGTATTGTTTTCTCTAGTCTTCTCTCTCTCTCTGGTGTGGTGGTGGTTTTTCTGGGATGGCTCCGCCATGGGGTTTAGTTGGTGGTGATGGGAGAGATGATGATAGCGGTGAATGGGGGTCGGTCGATGGTGGCTGACTAGGGCTGCGCTCGGGGTGAACAGAGTCTTGGTGGTGGTTTGTAGGGATCGGTCAGCAGAAGTCAAGGAGTTGAAGGTCAGGAAGTCGGTGATGGAGGCGGTGATGAGTACGAGGAGGTGGCTGGTGTGACGATGGTAGTGGGCTGGGTCGTGGTCGTGGAGATATTTGTGGGGGGAACTGGTGGTGGACCGGAGTTGACAGGGAGGGTGGTGACGGATAACCGGAGAGGGTGGTAGTGGTGGTGGTATTTGCAGCGAGGAAGTCGGAGAAGGGGTCTGGCTAGGTGATTCGGCCAAGGACAGGGATGCTGTCTTTGACAAGTGTAGAGTTAGGCTGGAGTTTAGGATTAGGTTTAGGAATCGTGTCCAAGTGTTGGACATAGGAATTAGATTATGATGTATATGTAAAAAAGAAAATAATTTATTGGAAAGACAACCGGGGTCGGACCCGAGGCTGCCATGGCTGCCACGAGAAAGATTGGATACCGACACGATGCACGACACTTATGGGTGGAGGAGAATTTGTGGAAATAATTTGTAAGAAAATATATGGAGGCTCCGCTATATATCGGTGGTGGAACTACTAATTGGATAGGGAGTAGGGAAGATTTAAATCCCCTTTAAGTAATTTTCTCATTTAATTTAAATTAAATTAAAATCAATTCAATCAATCTCAATCTAATATGTATATAAATAAAACTTATCTTTAGTTTAAAACTATTAAAAATAAAATAAACATATCAAATCTAAATTTAAATTTCCATAAATGATTAAACATCAAATCCGCGTATTTCTTAATGTCTTTATAATAAATAATAATAATAATTAATTTCAAAAATTACAATGAATATTTAAATATTAATAGAAAATAACTTCAAAATACATTTTTAATTAATTAGGATAAATAATAAAAATAATTTTGAAAATTCAAAATATATACATGAATTAAGTATCATGTACTCGCATGCAATTAGTATTTTAGGAAAAAACATATTTTCTAAATTATTAGTTATACTTAGTTAAATAAAAAAATACTCTTTTAGAATAACTAAAGTTTTGACAAAATACGATATGACATATTTCGTGCTCAAACAAGATAAAATTATTTACCTTATATAATTTAGAAAAATATATGTATTTTCTATATGAAGAAGTCTATACTATAAAACATTTGTAGATATAAAAACATACTTCGTATATACATATTCGTACTCAACGCAAAATACTGAAAATAAAACCAATACCAAAAAAATAAAAAAAATAAAATCATAGTGAAAATTTAGGCGGTTTACATACGTCACTCGATTTGTCGGGGCGCACGCCGTATTGGGAGGGTTCTAAATTGTTGCAACTGTTTTTCATGTGTGTTTTTTCCTGATTTCAAAAACATATTTCTCAATGTACAATAAATGAAAATAAAAACTACCAAAGCCTTTTTGAAGATGTATAGGTTGTCATCAAATCTATTCAGGTATTTTTCTAAAATTGTTGATGTATCGGCAGTTAGTCGCCTTCCAAAGTAGGTTCCTGGACACAAAATTCTGTCGGGTTCGAAACAGTTTTTCATCAAACTTTGGGACAATTTATCTAACAATCTAGGGATGTAGCCTACAATCTATTTGAAGGAGTTTAAAGTCATGTATGTTGTGCTTCCATCGAAGAAACTAGTTCGAGAATCCGAGGCAGGATGGGAGAGAAAATTACCAGCGAAGATTATTGCACACGCTGCTACAACTGATGTTGTCTTTGTTCCAGTCGCTGCTGCCGCAGGCAGTCAGCCGTCGTCGGTCCTCCGACGTCGTGCGGGTCCTCCGACGGTCCTCTCTCTATCTCTCTCGAGTATACAACTGGGGCAGTTTCTTACTCGGATCTGGGTAGCGAGATTTTGGGTTTGGGTTTCATTATATTTCGTTTTCTTTTTCTTAATACAACATATATATATATATATGTGTGTGTGTGTGTGTGTGTGTGTGTGTGTGTGTGTGTGTGTGTGTGTGTGTGTGTGTGTGTGTGTGTGTGTGTAGGTATTTAAAAAATATAAATATAGGTATAGGTATTTACATCTATACTTGTATACCCAAGTATATGCCCTCTCTATATTTCATAAAATAGCTTAAAATTTCTAAAAAGTAAATAAATACCTAAAAAGTAATTTTGGTAAAATATTTTACAAGTAAAAAAGGCCACCAAAATATTTACTTCTAGTTTTTGGTTTATAAATAAAATAATATAATTACATACTAACCCATTTAATAATTATGAACACACCATAAATTATATACAAGCAAGATTTACAGAATAACCTAAAAAAATTAACATAATTTTGTAAATAAAAACTCTGGGTATATACAAAACACTATGTCTGCCTATTTTAAATATATTTGTACACAAGTATATATAGTCCAAAGATCCAAATTATCATCCTAAGAGAATGTTATCCTATTTCCAAGGTAAATATAAAGTTAAATAGCAAATAATGTATACATTATATTTAATATAAAATTTATATAAATTACTCACGAGATTATAAAAATGAACTACCAATATATATATATATATATATATATATATATATATATATATATATATATATATATATATATATATATATATATATATATATATATATATATATATATATAACCACATAGACGTCGTTGGTAGCGCTACATGACTACCCGTTCTTAGATTGGTTTCGGGTCAAGTACGGGCTAAATTGGTACAACCGAGTCTCCTAAAAGTTATAATATAAATAATTAACTATTTAAATTATTTATAGGGGTCAAGTCACAACTTGGACTGGTTTTCCTAGTTAGAGCACACGTACGGCTCGGCCTTCCCTACCATTGCTAGAATACTAGTCAAAGCACTCGACTACACTCTCTATGCCAAAATTTCTAGTCATCTTGTACTTCAAATCTTAACTATGACTAAAGCCTTCTATCATAATAACTATTTAATGAAATATTTACAAATACAAAAATCACCATTAAATTCAAATAAATAAAAATTATTTCAAAATTTTGGGAAGAGGGGTTACAAATCTACCCACCTTAGAAATAAATTTGTCCTCAAATTTAAGGACTAGCAGGACAGACGGACTTGGTTGATTGGTGAAAATGATAGAAAAATTTTAGGATAAGAAAATATTGATTAAATAGGTGAAAAGAAAGATTTAGGATTTCGTTGACTCGGGAATTGGGAATTATGGAAAGGAAAAATAAAAATAAAATAAAGTAAGAGAATGCTCCTCTATACCTAGGAGTTGGGGAATCCCAAATAGGGAAGAGATAGGGTGGTCAAATCTTTCTAAGATTTAAGTAAATATTGAATCTAATAAATCAAAATCAATCCATAATGATTTAAAAATAATTCTAGATTTTATTAATAACGTTTTAAATACATTTGACCAAATCTAAATATAATACAATAATAATTTTAAACGAGTAATAAGTTTATCAAATGACTTGTAAAATATTTGTATATAATATCAAACCAATACATATATTTATTAGTCCAAGACTAAATCAAAGTAATTATAATATAACAAAATAAATTTAATTAATAATTAATATTAGCAAATAATTTAAACAGTATATTATAAATTCTAGATCTAAAATAGTTTGACAAAAATACTATTGTCATCAAAATATCTTCCATAGAGGTGAAAAATAGAATCTGTTTTCTAACTAGAAATTTTTTAAATAAAAAAATTTAAAATTCGGGAAGTGGGCTTACAAATCAACCTACCTTAGAAATATTTCATCCTAGAAATTTCAAATGCCACGATTAGGCATGACTATGAAATATAATCAACAAAATTTCAATCAATACGAATAAAAAGACAAATGATATAATCAAGAGAATAATATGATTCATGATCAAATTAGCCACGTGCAATCGCGGATAGGATCAAAAATAATAAAAATAATAGACAAAAGAAAAATATGATTTGGCACGATCAACCTTTGGCCAAAATGGTCTAATCGACGACCAAAAATGTTTTAAGAACGATCAAAATTGAAATGGTTGGCACGATCAATTATAGTCAACATGGTCTAGTCATGACCAAAATTGCTAAAGAACGATCAATATTCTAGATCAAGTCTGAACAGGGTTATGGTCACTTAGATATAATTTAAGATACAGCCACGATTAAGACTAATCGTGTAAGTCATCCAAGCATGATCATAATTGGAGGATGACACGAGCATAAATAAGATCAAAATTTTCATGATCGTAGTGGAATAGAAATATAAATCCGTTAGCAATAATTGAGTTGAAGTATAGACAAGAATATGATTATAGTCAAATAGTTTAGTCACGATCAAGGTCGTTTAGGAACGGTCAAAATTTTAATTTTTATTTGGCACGGTTAACTCGATTAAATATTCAGGTAAAAAAAAAATTTAGGCACGATTATGTAATCAAACTCTTGAAAATATGTGAATTGATACGATCGAAATATAATCAGAATAGTCTAGTTGCGATCAAAAGTCGTAAGAATGATCCAAATTGAAATCGTTGTAGTACGATCAATTATGTAGGCACGGTCAGATTTTCATAACCTAGGTGAGATTATGAATCTAGTGGAATAGGGAATTAAGTCTAGTAATAGGTTTTGTCACGATTCGATCCCAATATACTGGGTCCAGACGGATCATGCCTAGCCTGCACCGTTGTGAGATGGCGACAGTAAGCTGTATCAAGCAGTGAGAACACCAGCACACAATATCTAAAGTGGGAAAGAAATAACATTTTATTAAATCTGGAAATTAACTAAGAGTCCGAAATGAATAACACAAGCAACTCAACATTCAATTATTACATCGGTTCTTATTACAACTGGAAAGAAAATAACTAAACCGAGGGCACAGCTAATAATCTGAGGCTCCCTGGTCAGGTTCAGCTACTTCGTCAGGAATCGGACCTGGTTCGTAGAAAGAACTAAAAGCAAGATCTTCGTCGTCGTAGTCACTGTAGGAGCGTAAAAAAGTGCTTCATGGACTAAGTCAAAGAAGTTGAAAACTTTACACAAATCAAAATCTACGCGAGCTAAACTCTACGCGAGCTACTCTCTATGCGAGCTACTCTCTACGCGAGCTACTTTACGCGAAGGACAGGCTGTCAGGCTGCATTTAATGTGTGTGATTCTTGTTCTGACACAATAATTTTTTGACAGCAGGATTGCACAGAAGCCAAGAGGATTTGATTTACACTAAACCCAATACTGTCGTTTAGTGTGCAGATGGGCTACTTTATGCTCAAGAGATGACTTCTTTTATGCACGGAAGCTATTCGAGCTTTCTACGCTCAAAGCTGTTGTGCGCGTAAAGTTTATTTGAGCTAATTTACGCTCAAGGCTGTTTTTCAGCCGCTTTTATGCAGGAAGTCTATTTTGGGTTATTTTACGCCAGTTTGCCACTTTACGCTGGAAGTATACTTTGGATCATTTTTTACGCCCGATCTTTTCTGGCTACATGGGAACGTGGTCTGCTTACGTGGCTTTCATGCCACACTTATCGAGGGACGTGTGTATGTGCTCTCCCCATGTTGTTGAAGTAGTGGGATACGTGTCACCATACGTAGAGATCAAAGCTCTACATGGGACACGTGTCATCACGCGTAAAGTTCGTGGGTAACAGTTATTAGCGTAAAGATCCAATTTGGTTATTTTTTATGCACAATGGGTTTAGTCTATAAATAGACTTATTTTGAAACATATCAAGGGATAGAAGAGAATATATACAGGAGAGGAGATTCTGAGAAAACTCATACTTTCAGAGTAATATTCCCAGAAGCATTTCTTCGACTTTTTCTCAAGAACAGGGTGAAGCAAAGCAGAAAAGCATTCGACTGTGCCATCACTGCTGTTGCTCGATACCTTTCTGGTGACTTAGTTCTTCCGATTGTTCGTCTTCTTCAAGCAGTTTTCTTCATCATCATCGTATGGTCCAAAGAACTAAGTGATCGCTCTCAGATCAGACTTCTATAGCAATACTTCCCAAAAACAATTTCTACTTTTGTACTTTTTCTAGTTTTCTTTCAAAAGCCAATTTTTAGGCATTTTGTTAAGTGAAACAAAATGGCGATTCTGCTGGGGATGACCTTCTCCTCTGACGAGAAGGCAATTGCTCAATATGATGATGTGTCGGTCAGATCGACAAAGAAGACTCTGGTTGTTCACTTCGACCAGACTGCCGACGAAGAAATGTTCCGAACTGGGGGTAGTACTCGCTGCTCCAGTGTTCAAAAATTGCGGAAGGCGCAAAAAATTTGGATTCCCAAGTCCAAACCATCTCATGTTCCTGCTGTCTCTGAAGGCAAAGGAATCCTTCCCACTCCTGTTGTGGAGACTCCCGTCGGTGACGAGGCAGTCTTTACTTCAGCAATACGCCCTGTACGTAAAAAACAATCTTCCGTCGGTGACGTGGTAGACTCTCAAGTTTTACGCTCTGTGCGTAAAACTCAAACTTTACGCTCTGCGCGTAAAAACCAGTCTCCCGTCTGTGACGTGGTAGACACCCAAGCTTTACGCTCTACGCGTAATGGAAAATCTCTCGTCTGTGATGTGGCAGATACTCATGTTTTGTGCTCTATGCGTAAAAGTAAATCTTTTGTCTGTGACAGCGTAGATAAAGTTCACAATGATGCCTTTGCATCTAAAGTGAATCTACCTGCACGTATGCAGCGTAAAAACATTGTTGGCAGAACTTCAGTTTTCAACCAACAGCTCCTCTTACACTGCTTTACGTAAGGTACCAAACCTTCAAATTACGCATAATGCTGATGGAGTCCTTTGTGCACAAAAATCTTAAGATTTATGCACACAACTCCAGGCGCGTAAAAATGTCCAGGTTGGTTCTTCTAATGCATCCAATAATCTTCTTTATACATAAGGGACTAAACGATTCTGTGTCCCAAATATAATAAAGAAGACTATTTCTTCCACTCCTTCTGATTTACGCGAGTTGCTTGTACAAAAGCGTAAAGACAGAAAATCTCCTATGATACTCCCTAAAGAAAATTAGCATTATGAGTGTCATCATATTGTAATCAAATATTGTTGTTCGACTTCTAAACGGTCAGTGTTTAACCGATTAGGCTACAATGTACCTCAGTAACAAGTTGATGATCAAGAGCATGAGTTGTCATATGCGTCAGTCAACATGGCATCTCATACCAACAAAGGACGACGTCCAAGACGCAACTCGTCCCAGACTCCTGGTCAACAACAGTTCAATAGACTTCTTGATTCTTTTGAAGGGGTATATTAGCATACCCGGTCAAGGGGTCAAAGACAGTTGCAATCTTCAGATTCAGAAGCTGGGGGTACTCAGTCTTTTGAGTCAGAAACTGATAGTGTTGACTCATACCTCTACACCAATCTCTCTATAGGTTCAAGGGAGATTGAATCCTATGCTATCGGAGATGAACCAGAGACGTCGAATGCTAATACAGAACAACGTCTCTTTGTAGTTGAGCAATCGCTGAAAGACATGCTTACCATGATGCAAAGTATGCATCAAATAATAATGACACAGCAAGCTGCTCAGCCAGCAGTAGTAACACCGGTGCAGGTAGCAGTACAAACTCAAGATAGTCAAGGGGTTGATATACCTTTGAATAACCTTAGTCAAGAGCCTGCTGTCAATCAAAATTTTGTATCTTCAGATCCTATCATTCCAGAAGATGTACCACCTCCGGTGGGGGTTACGGTACATCCAGCGACTATTCAATCGAATGTGCTTCCTCAAACTAGTGAAGCTATTCAAGAGGTACGTGAGCTAAAAGCACAGTTTGAAGTTCTGAAGCACAAGGATCAGCTTTAAAGGTTAGGGATTAAGCAACACTATCCTCCTCACTGGAATGATGTGCCTTCTCCTCCAAAATTCAAGCCATAATCGATGGTGTTATTTGATGGAAAGGCCTCTCCTAGTCAGTATATCAATTACTTTGATATTATGAATGTGCATCTGCAGAAGAATGATGCTCTTCTCACCCGAGTTTTTATTGGGTGTTTAACGGGTTCAGCTTATGACCGGTATCGCAGTCTACTCGACAATTGCATATCGTCTTTTGACGAGTTTAAAGCAATATTTCTCTTCCGCTTCTATGAAGGAGGCATGTATATGAATATATCCTCCTTAATAGAAATCAAACAAAAGGAAAAAGGAAGATACCTGGACGTTTATTGAACATTTTCGACAGTCCACTTTGAAAATGCCTCCGGGTATGCCAGATTCAGTATTGATTGATACATACAAGATGAATCTGCGACCATCCATTGATGTCTTTACGAGCTCTCAATTCACAGATAGGGTCTCGTTCACCATAGCAGCGGTTTCAGCCGAGACCAATGGTAGGTTGGCTCGTGAACACGGGATGATCTTCGCTTCAGAAGACAAAGGGAAGAAAAACTCTTCAGGTAATAATTCTGGCAATCGTAATAGGAAAGGAAAGGATACCCTAGTGGTTAATCTTTCAAAACCCAAAACAACACCGAATAATCAGGAGTCTTCCAAGCCAAAAGAAGAATACTCTTTCGATGACAGTGATATACCTGGGATATTCCAATGTCTGGTAAAGAGTGGCAAACTCCAGATTCTAGAGCCGAAAAGACCTAATAAGGTGAATCTGACTGACAATCCCAAGTATTGTATCTATCACAGATACATAAATCATCCTACCAAGGCTTGCTATGTCTTGAAGAAGAAAATCCAGGAGCTGATAAATGCCAATGCCATCGCTTTAACCAATGATGAGCATACGGTCACAACCAATATGATTTCTTTTCAATTTGGAGGTTTTCCTCCACAGCAAGTTCCAGATAGAATTATCCCAATTCTAAAGGCGATGATGAAGATTGGGAATATCCCGCCTGCCAGAGAGCAAAATGAAGGACTTTTGCCTCTTACACTGAAAAATGGTGAAATCATGTGGGTACACCCTGATTTAGTACCTAAAATGGAGAATGAAGGTAAAACTTCAAAATGCAAAAAAGGGAAAAAAGTTAAAACCTGCAACATGATTTCTCATGTTTTAACCCCAGACCATGATGATTTGGATCATTTATGGGGTGGCATTCCTTTGGAGGATAGACTGAGGGGTTTGAATATATGCCCTCCAAGCTTGGCTCCTCCTACCAAACTCAAGCTTAATCATCAACAATGGTTAGCCATGAATAGTATTCCTTTATACAGGGCACAACAAGTCTTTGCTGCTTATGAAAAAGCTCCTACAGGGATTTTTTCCTCTTGTCCCGAACACCCCTACTCCTGTAACTACAGAGGTTTCTATTCCTTCTCTTGTGGTTGCAAAGGTTTCTGTTTCTTCTTCTGTTGAACCATATATTGAAAGTCCGCTACCCACTCATTTGTATAGTCAGCAATCAGTCCATCTCATGAAAAAGATGGGCTATGACTTTCAAAAAGCGGAAGGCTTGAATTATGATAAAGGAATGCGACTTGCTTTACAACTTCAAAGTCAGAAATCCACTCTCGGATTGGGTTTTGAGGTCCCTCATAAAAATCCTCACAAGAAGAAGACTAAGGGAAAAAAGAATAAAACCTGTAATATGGTACTTCATTCTCTGGAGTCTGAAGAAGAAACCTTTGCTGGTATGAGATCTGGGAAAGAGTACCACAAAGATTATGAGGGATCTTCCAAAGAAGCAGAGGACGTTGCTGAAATAATACCTGCTCAACCATCTTCTGTTCCTTCTAAACCATCTGTAGTTGAGAAAGGAAAATAGAAAGTAGTACGCTTTGACGTCCCATTGAAGTCTGCTTCAAATCAAGGGGTCATGATGAAGCCCTACAAATTTGATATTCTAGCCCAGTTAGATAATACTCCGGCTAAACTCTCTATCTTTGAGTTGCTTCGCCTTTCTAAAGAAAGCCGCGAAACTTTGAGTGAAGCTTTGCTGCAAGCAGACTCATGCTTAGCTCAACTCAAGACTCCTGACAATATACCGGTGTCGTGTCCACAATGTCATAGTGTGATGGAAGCAATTCCCAACATTAACTTCACACAAGAAGATATGCTGTTGAAGCATAATAAACACGACAGGCCTCTGTGTTACACAGGGTATATTGAATCCACTGAAATTGACAGAATTTATATTGATCCTGGGTCTTCTATTAGCATAATTCTTCAGAGTATGCTATGACCTTTAAGGATTCCTACTAGTGATTTGACTTACACTAGTACCACAATAGTTGGTTTCAACTCTAGAAAGAGTAAACCACTGGGGAAGATTTGTCTGAAGATTCAAATTGGTGATCTTCGAACTATGGCAACTTTTTATGTTATCAACTCAGATATATTTTACAACATCCTCCTTGGAAGACAGTGGATACATGAGCATATCAACTCTCCACCAATGCTTCAAGTATGTGGATTCTCAAGGGTTGTGAAGACCGAGTTCACAGATATCAATCCTTTCAAGGGTGTTGAAGCCTATTTCTCTGACTCAATACTCTACAAACAGGAGCATGTGAAGGAGATATCTGATATGGCCGAAGATCGATCACCTGTAGAAGATCAATCTATCAATGAAGATCCCCCAGAAGAGCAACCTTTGAAGATCAAAGTCAAAGGTCGAATCCAACCCCAACCTGTCAATGATCAACCTCTGATGATCAAGGTTAAAGGAAGAACTCGAGCTTCGTTTGAGGAATCTGTAAAAATTCCAGTCAAGAGCCAAGTTCAATCCCTTATGATCAAGGTCAAGGGACGTACTTCTCCTACGAATAATCCAGAACCACCACTGATCATCAACCTTGACAAGCCTACGCTGAAGATAGATGACGGTCCGTTAATGATCAATCCAAAGTATAGTCGTCAATTTGTAAATGATATAAATATTGATCATTCTATACTTTCTAATATCAATGAAGATTTCCTTTTGGAGTATATGGCTGTCAAATTTATTGAAAGAATGACTTTATCTTCTGATGATCAAAGTCATCAATATAAAAATGACGTAAATACAAAGGAAACCTTATACATTGACCATAAAGAAAATTCCTTTCCTTTTCATGTCGATGTTGGACCTTATGCTTAAAGGTTCTTAACATCTTCTCCATATCTTCTTCCTGTAGCCGCTTTATCACAAGCTTGTGTAACTTATAGACGTCACGAAGAATCTTATTTTGTGATTCCGTCTGATAAGAAAAACAAGCGCAAATTTGTTTTTGGTCTGGCTAGAAATATCCCTATTATTCAGACAGATGATCTCAGAGAGAAAGATAAAGGAAGAATTCGAATTGACAAATATAGTCAATAATTTCTCAAGATTATCCAGAATGAGCCTTTTTCCCTGGCCGCATGAGCCTTTTTTTCCTGGCCGCATGAGCCCTTAACTCCCTGGCCGCGTGAGCCTTTTTTCCTGGCCGCATGAGCCCTAAACTCCCTGGCCGCATGAGCCTTTTTCCCCTGCCCGTATGAGCCCTTAACTCCCAGGCCGCATGAGTTTTTTCCCCTGGCCGCATGAGCCCTTAACTCCCTGGCCGCATGAGCCTTTTTTTCCCTGGCCGTATGAGTCTTTAACTCCCTGGCCACATGAGCCTTTTTCCCTTGGTAGCATGAGCCCTTAACTCCCTGGCCGCATGTGCCCTTTCCCCCTGGTCGCATAAGCCTGTTTCCCCTTAGCCGCATGGCCCTGATTCCCCTTAGCAGCATGGATGGCCGCATAAGCCATGATTCTGGGCTCCCAGGCCGCATGGCTCTTTCCATAGCCCTTGTACCCCTTTTATCATGTTGAGTTATACATTTATGCTTTTGTCTCATGACCCTTTGTGTAACTTGGCTCCCTTGATAGAATGCATGTACCATGTTAATTCTACACGTGTTCCATAAACGCGATAGTGATCCATCGTGGTGTACTCTTGACAAGTGACATAGCATAATAGTGGCCCATCATAGCGCACTCTTGATAAGTGAACCTGACATGATATACCTCGATATGCTGTTACGACGGCTAGCACGATATGACAAGAATGAATGGCCTGGACACCGTGGGCGATTGCGCTTATACAAATGAACCAGTATTGTCTTGTATCATGTCTAGGGCAGGGACCCCTGAGTACCATGGTCAGGGGTACCTACTGAAATTGACTAAGGCTAATAACTAGATTAATCCAGTAGTCATGAAAAGATTTCCCAGCTACAGGCAATCCCGTTATCTTGGCGCGTAAGTAGAATTATAGCTTGCCGACGAGTAGGGCACATTTTCAGCACACTGTCATGTGTTGCACCCTTCATGAACGGATATTCGACCTGGATAACCTGGATGGTCTGTAGGGCTTGTGGCTGTTGGAATAATCTTATTGTATCTTGCTAGTAACTAGGCCTGTGATAACCCTAGTTAGTTAAAGTATCAAGCCGTACTTCTTGCTTGGCCGTGAATGTCGGATGGAGTCTAAGCCTTGTCCTGTCCCAGTACCTGGTTACTTCTGTAACATAATTGCTTATGTCTACCTTGTCAATAACGGATCAGAATAACTTCTCATCTCTGGATATTATTTGCCCTATTTAGATTTCATGTCTTAATTATATTCTTACTTTATGTTCTGATATGCTGGTTTTAGTTCTTAAGTGAAACCTCCTTTGTGGCACTTGCTCTTACTGGGATCTGACCCAGCTGGTTTAGCGTGGCTAGATACGGGAGCAGCTCCAAAGGATCTTCCTACCTTTCAGCCAGATGGTGACCACCAGGCATAACCATGGCAACGAGTAGGTTTTATTTTGCTCTCCCACTCCATTGTAAAATATTCTTTTGAGGCATTTAGCCGACGAGCACGTGTTAGCTCGATTGTACTTTACTTATTGTCTGTCTACGGGCTGTAGCATGATTAAAAAATCCAAGGGTTGATCATGTATGACTAAAACTCTTGCTAGTCTTCAAATTTTGTATGACTAGCTTCATGATCATCCAAATATGTAATGTACGGGATGCCTTACTATTATATATTTGGTGCTCTGACATCTTGTAACTGTTATTAATTGCTTGAGATTGAGACAATAGGCTTGTTTATGACCATAAGAGACTGATGGCTTGTAGTTAAACGCTCATGTATCTAGACAGCCGTGACCGTATAGCGAGGTAGGTTGCACTTCAATATACGTAGCTGGCTATGTTCGCCCCTGCTCTCCAGTATTCTGGTTCTGGGGCATTACATGATTTAAGTGGTGGCCCATGTAGGTCTTATAAATCAAGATATGTGAGGGTTTACTGAATAGATGTCTCAATCAGCACTCGTCCTTGATCTCTGCTCGTACGCTCTAAATTCTTAAATTCTTGACCTGATCACATTCTTGTGTCCTTGATCTGTCATGGTCCTTCCTTATTATTTCCTGTGTCGTCTACTTCAGCGACATTGTTCCTGGTCCTACCGATCGGCAAGGTGGAGCACCTCCCGTGGGCCAGCAGCAACCTGGAGATCAAGCCCAGAATTCAGAAGTAGCCTCTAGAGTTTGTCTACTGGGGGTCAAGAGCTACCAGTTCTGCCAGTCCAGCCTACAGAGCCTAATAATGGCACCTTGGTAGGTCTCATCAGGACATTACTAACATCTCAAGATCGTCGGGGCGACGCCCTGTACCAGGTAGTACAAGATGCTCTGAGCAAAGGTGGTCATCAAGGTAACAGTACAGCCAACAGCTTCAAGCGCTTGAACCCTCCCTTCTTCGACGGTAGTGAGGATGCTATTATCACAGATGCTTGGCTGTAAGATACAGAAGTGATTCTAAAAGCAGCAAAGACACCCGAGAACGAGAAGGTAGTGGTAGTACACCTACAGTTATTGAATCTTGCCCGCAGTTGGTAGGCGGCACAAGCCATTAGATTAGTGGCACCTATTGCCTGACAGTATTTTGTGAGAGATTCCAGACCAAGTACATCGACGCTGTAGCTCGGTATGATCTACAGATACGGTTCACCAATCTGAAGCAGATGGACAGAACGATCGATGGATATGCGGCCGAGTTTTCGAGACTTAGTCGGTTTGCTCCCACCTTGGTAGCAACCGAGTTTGACAGAGCCCAGCGGTTCCAGCAGTGGTTCTATCTAGAGATTTTATTGGCAGTAGAGCAGTTTGAGCATCAGACTTATGATACGGTATTGAGAGCAGCCAGGAGGCACGAGTATACCTCCCAGAGGATCGTGGACAAGACCGGAGGTAGGAAGCGATCTCATGGCCACATGAATCAGTCTTCAGCACAAGCCCCGACAGCTAGGGCTTTGACAATTGGAACGCTGAGGCGGGCGGCCTCAGTGACGTCGGTTCAATATTCAACCCCGACGAACCCTCAGCAGCAGAAGCAGAAGCACTCTTCCACAGTAGGATGTTCGCATTGTGGAAAGCCAGGACATGTGGTGGTAGAATGTCGCAGGGCGCAGGGATTGTGCCTGGCTTGTGGGGCAGCGGATCATAAGATAGGATCCTGCCCGAATAGGGGTAGTTCATCATCGTCCAACTTTACTAGTCCTTCGGTGAGAGGACCAGCACCAGTCCAGCAACAACAACAACATCAGACTCAGAGGCCATTGCCGACGCAGGCACAAGCCTTCCAGCAGCAATACCCCCAGCAGTATGCACAAGCCGAAGCCCTTATTCAGAGCAGACAAAGAGGTTTTCAGCAGAGGAGACCTGCACCCAGAGGACATGGTCAGGCGATGGCGATGACCGTAGAAGAAGGATTGGCACCAGATGAGGTAGTGGCAGGTACTATTCTCGTCAACTCCCTCCTAGCATCAGTGTTATTTGATTCTGGTGTATCGCATTCATTCATGTCTGTACGATTTACGACACGGATAGGACTGGAACCTGAGTCATTATCAGTAAGGCTCGATATACTTTCTGGTAACGGTCTTATGGGAGTAGATAGAGTATTTTCCTCGTGTCGGATCGTAGTTAGCAGTAGAGAGTTCCCCGCTAAATTAATAGAGTTCCCAATGGCCGATTATGATGTGGTCTTAGGGATAGATCGGTTAAGGAACCAGTATGCTAGGATAGACTGCCATATTGGCAGGGTTATTTTTAGCATTCTAGGCGAGCCATAGTTTTCTTTTTTCCGAGGCAAAGTTGAACCTTTTCCTCCAGTATTGCGGATGGCAGTAGCAGCAGTACAGTTACCCTGGATAGTCTAGGAGTTTCTAAATATTTTTCTAGAAGAGCTTCCAGGAATGCCGCCAGAGCGAGAGATCGAGTTTACTATCGACTTGATCCCAGTGACGGCCCCAGTGTCGGAGAGAGTCTACAGGATGGCGCCGTCAGAGTTAGAGATATTGTACAAGATGATTGAAGAACTCAAGACCAAAGGATTCATTCGTGCAAGTGGATCGCCTTGGGGAGCCCCGATGCTTCTTGTGAAAAAGAAGGATGGTATGTCCAGATTATGTGTAGATTATCGTACCTTGAACTCAGTGAAAATCAAGAACAGATATCCTCTTCCGATGATAGATGACTTGTTTGATCAACTTAAGGGGGCAGCAGTATTCTCGAAGATTGACTTACGGTCAGGATACCATCAGATCAGAGTCAGAGAGCAGGACATCCCGAAGACAGCTTTCAGATCTAGATATGGACATTGGGAGTTCCATGTTATGCCCTTTGGAGCAACCAATACGTCAGCTATATTCATGGACCTCATGAATCGTATCTTTATGCCTTATTTGGGTCAGTTCATGATTGTGTTCATAGACGACATCTTAGTCTATAGCAAGAATGAGGCAGAGCATGAACAGCATCTTCGTGTAGTTCTTCAGATTCTCAGAGAGTACTAGTTGTACGCAAAGTTCAGTAAATGCGAGTTCTGGCTCGAACGTATTTCATACTTGGGTCATATCATCACCAGAGGAGGAGTAGAAGTGGATCCCCAGAAGATCGTGGCTATCGAGACATGGCCAGTACCTAGCACAGTTGTAGAAGTTCGCAGTTTTCTTGGCTTGGCCGGCTATTACCAGCGATTTGTTTCAGACTTTTCTCGGATTTCAGCGCCATTGACCCAGTTCACCTGTCATTACCACTTTTCTAGCTTGAGGGTATTTTGGTCATTTTTAAAATTTTAGAATTTAATTTGAATTATTATTATTATTTATAATTAATGTGATTTTTAAGTGATTTTAGAATAATTGATTTTGGTGTTCTAGTGACTTTGACTTATGTTGACCTTGGAGACTAACCTAATGGCTAACCTAGGTCATGACTAAGTGGTTAGGATATGAAAACCTAGGTTGACTTAAGTTAGTGAGTTTTAGCTCATTGGAATTAATTTGGGGAAATTAGGAGCTAGATTGATTAAGTAATAGCTTCTGAAATCATAAGTCATTTTATGACTTCAAGGCTTAATGGCCCATAGGCCCACACCCATTGAACCAAGCCCTAACCCTAGAAATTCTGGCCGGCCCACTATGGTCATCCTCCCTATTTATATCACCTTGAAATTAGGGTTGCCTCTTTAGAAAATATTGCCATTTGGAAGAGGTGAGTCCCCATCTTTGTAAATTCTTATAAAATCCATTTTTACTCCAAATTCCTCCAAAAAAATTGCAATAGGACCTAATGTTAGTATTCTTGCTGTTGTTGATGAGTATTTTCAGGGAACACACAATTTGAAAAAGTTTGGTGGCTTGTGAAACTCTTCCCATTTGGGGATTTTGATCCATTGTTCACCTATAGGTATAATTCCTTCTATTGCATTTAAATTCTGTTAAAATTCATTTCTAGGATGTCCTAACCCTAACCTAATAGTAGGATAGGCTAACCCTAGAATTTGGACCCATTTCGTGTCCGTATCGGACACGTATCCACGTGTATAGGAATGTGTTCGACGAAATGCCTCAAAGGGCATTTCGTTCGATTTTTGTGATTGTGTTTGAATAGGAAAATCCATTTTACTCTTGCTTATGCATTTCTTGGACACTGAGCACGTTTTCGTGTCAGGTTGAGCCGACACGAGTGCGTGGACACGCGGTCGGGCGCGCGTGCACGCTGGCAGGTTTTTCTCCTGCTACTCGAGCACGTTTTCTCAGTGCACGCAGGGTTTCAACCCTTGAAACTCGACATGTGTGTCGTGTCCATGACTGATACAAGATCCCTAGAGTTTCAGGAACTCTTGTGTCGTATCGGATACGTTATAGGCTGTGCACATGTGGTACATTGAACTGTTCATTGTACAGTGTAGTATTCTGTGTTTTAATGGATTAAATAATTCTAAATTGTGTTATTATTTATTAAATAGATCCTAAAATTGATGTTTAAACCTTTGTTATAATTGTATCATGATTAACTTTGGTTTTCAATAAGGTGTATGATTCGAACATGGGCTTTTAGGTTTTTCCTGATACACGACTGATAATATTTATTCCAGTTTCCCAAACCATTTTAATTCCCTGTATAAAGTTTGTTCTTCACTTAATTGGATCCCCACATGTTACAAATCATGTTAGCCAAGTATATTCATTCGAGAATTGGATTTGTATGGTGTGATATGAAAATTGGTATGTGGGTTAGTCGATTTCAATTAATAACTGTTATATTTCTTTTGATTGGCATATCTGAGTTTCATTTTTTAAACTAGATGTTAAATAAGATATGAACCTGAAATTGGATGTTTAAAGCCTGAGTTTTCTTTACAATTGATTCAATGTTTCCTTCCTTTAAAACTGAATTATAGATGTTGGTTTATATTGTTTAAACTGTACATTGATTTCCCTTTTGTTCACTTGATTACTGAGTTCAGTATATTAGACTACATGATAATCCAAAAACCTGAGATTGAGATTCACTCTTTAAACCTGAGGTGGGATTATGTTCCCAGTTTAAAAACCTGAGAATAGTTAACCACCTGTAATGATTTGTAAACCTGAGTTCCCTCTTCGATTTCTGAATGCCTGAGATTGGGTTGCATTGTGAGTGAGTGATTTGAGTCACTGATTCCAGTCCTGTTGTTCTTTTTCTGGGTATAGGTTGTTGATGAATGATGGGTTGTGTTTTATTAACTGTTAATTTCCTGAGTTGATCTCTTGACTGAGATTTTATAGAAGAACCTGAGAATGGGATTATAATGTGTTATTTCAAATAATTCTAGACCTGAGTTTAGTTCTTGAAGTTGGGAATCGAGTTCCTCCCAATTTTGTGAATTGGATGTGTACACTGTTCCTTCCTTATTGACTGAAATGAAACTGAAACCTGAAATGTATACTGTTACTTTGATTTCTTTCCTTGATTGGCACATAACTGAGATTTCCTCCATGTATATAAAACTGAGTTTAAGGGGTATTAGTTGATTAGTAAACTGAATTCATTGCTTTCCTTACTGTCATCTAACACACACAAACCCACATGGCTCACTGTTTTTCAGGATTTATTTTCTCTGTTATTTTCAGTTGCACATGGAACATTACACACACTCTTGTGATACCTCACACACACATGCCTAGTCTATGACACACACTCACACTTGTATATTCATATGTCCCCTCATTTCCTTCCCTATAGATATATTATATATGCATTGTTATTTAAACTTGTAACCTATATATATATATCATAGTCTTGTACCTATACATATTGGTTATATATATAGGAATGTATGAAATGAATGTATATGTATATATGGGATATGACATGTCATGATATATGGTGTATGTAATGTATAGATAGCCAATATGGGTATATTCTATTTTAGATTGTAATTCATATACCAATATGTGTATTGATTAGCTATAGAGGATATCTTGGTAGATGTGTCTAGTAGGCTATAGGCTAGATATATGGCATGTAGAGATGTGTATTGGTAGGCTTGACATGGTATTGCCTAGAATAGCCTAGTAAAGCTAGTATAGTCTTGTTAGACCTAGATTAGACTAGTTGACCTAGATTAGACTTGGTTGACCTAGTTTGACTTCTAGGGTTGACCAGAGTTGACCAAGAGTTGACTTTGGTCTAGATTGACCTAGATTCATGTAGAACGTATTATAGTGCATTACATTTCTATTCTGGACTTGTTGTGACTTGTACTGTTCTAAATAGGAGCCAGATACCACTCCTCGGACAGTACATTCATCTCGGACATTCAGTTAGCAGGCGAGTACATTCTCTGATCTTTTCATACATGTCTGGATTATATTCTTGCTCTAGATTATTCTACATGATGCTGACACGTATCTTCACGGATTAGTACTATATGGATCCTTTCCTGAGATGTTATCCCTCTACATGTGCATCGGGTATTTCATGTTCATGTACTTTATCATATGCATCAGGTACTCCTTGTACTCGTACTAGTTCATGTTTTTACATGTTCTCATGTGCTTTCATGTGCTTATCATGTGCCTCATGTACTACTCATTACATGAGTTCACGTATCTTAGTTGTATTCATGTGCTTATGACATAACTTGAACGGATCCTTGTGTATTGATTGGGGCGGGGTGAGTAGAATTGGTTATGTGGACACAATCCCCAGTAGGTATTCATGTGCTCCTTATTTGTATTCATGTGCCCCCAAGCCGTTTATATAACCAAATTGTACTCTAAATCACGTAGTCACTTACAGTCTCTACTATCATGTATTTACTTTCAGTTACAAAATATCTCCTGTTTACTTGTACTTCCATTCAGCACTTCTTGTAGTTTACTCTATTGTCTGATTTATTTTCCTAACCTGCTATGAACTGTTGAGAGATATGTGCTCGTTTCCGTCCTGACTGGACCTGTTAAAATATTACAGAGGACGAGGCTGAGGCATTCTGCCCTACTTACTACGGAGCCACACTAGATGAGTGCCTGGACTTGGACCAGCAGCAGGATCCATTAGCAGTAGACGACACTCCATTAGTTTAGGATTGTCTTACTATTTTGGATCACTGTATTAGACTTTGAGATATTCTGAGATGTATTATTTTAGACACTTAGAATTTTGGATTGTATCTCTGTGATTCTCTGTTCTGGATATTTTATCTTTCATTATCCTTCCATCTTACCTGTTCTACCTTAGCTGTGGTTGAGTTATATTTCTGTTATGTCACCCCCATTCGGGGAGTATAACTGTTATTACCTTCAATTGTTAGTTGTTGTGACCTAGGACAGCGTTCTACCGCCGACACTGCGGCGTAGGCTGGACGTACCCACGTCTCGTACCCTTACTCTAGGGTACGGGTCGTGACACGTTTTTAGTGGTGGCCCATGCAGGTCTAGGTTGGAAATGTAGTGGTATTCGAACTAGAATATCGCTGCAGCCTGCAGTAGAAATTAGCATATATTTTTTTTGAAGGTACTCAATCATACTAGGAAATTCCTTATCAGATTTCGTATATCTATTTTGCTGCTTATTGTCTTCCTTAGAAATTTAAATTGTCCTCCTTTGATTTTTTGACTCACTCTCAGTAATTGCTTCTTGTTTGATCTGTGTCTCCAGGATAGTTGAGACGCGATCGCATCGCCCTGTGACGGGAGAGGCTGGAGAGGGGTCTGCCACCTCTCGTGTCCAGCAGCCAGCTCCCAGTGCCACAGGGCTAGTGCAGCCCTCAGGAGTCGGTATTTCTGCCACTTTTGGAGGAGCACCTCCAGCAGTCAGGAGGCCAGTTGTGATTCCTGAGATCCTTCAACCACAGCAGCCTCTGCCTGCGGGGATGGTAGATACTGCATATCTCTTCTCCTTCGTGGAGAGGATTCTTGAGTCCCATCAGCAGCAGCAGACAAGGCAGACTGCAGATTTCAGGCAGGGGATCGATGAGACACACCAGCTGGTTCGTACCACAGTCGAGATGATCACATCTCAGGGGGTCCAACAGCCCCGTCGGAGGGAGAAGGACATTCAGGACTTCCAGAAGATGCATCCTCGGGAGTTCTTCGGCACAGAGGGCATCCACATTGCAGACGACTGGATAGAGCATATTGAAAAGATCTTCCGACTAGCATAGATACCAGATCGACTCCAGATCGAGGCGGCGGGCAGTCAGATGCAGGACTTAGCCGCGTGGTATCAGACAGATCCCAGGGTGGGAGTTGAGGGCCAGACTTGGGCCCAGTTCAAGGAGCTGTTTAAGGAGCAGTTCTTTCCTGATGTTGCCTTGGGAGGTATCGAAGCACAGTTCGAGGCTCTAGTACAGGGGAACCAGACAGTAGTTGAGTATGCTGGAAAGTTCTGCAAGTTGGCCCGATTCATTGATGATTTGTCTGAGAAGACGAAGGCGAGGAAGTTTTGCCCGGGTTTGATTAGAGAGGTTCGGTCGCTGACTAAGAGCGACCGGAACGCCACTTATGCTGAGATATTTTTTAGGGCTATGGCGGCGGATGACGACCTAGGGCTGAAGCAGAAGAGGGGTCGTGACTTCCAGGGTAGCAGCAGCAGTCAGGGGCAGGCCAAGAGGCCTCACTTCCAGCAGCAGCAGCAGCAGCAGAGGCCAGCTCAGCAGGAGTATCAGCAGCAGGGTCTTGCACCCTTTTCGCAGCACCAGCAGCAGAGAGGGCAGCAGGCACCTCGTCAGGTAGTCATTTGTGCCTTCTGCAAGAAGCCGGGGCACATGATCCATGAGTGCAGGAAGAAGTTAGGCAAGTGCCTACTTTTTGGTACGGAAGATCACCAGTTGAGGGACTGCCCAGGGGCTTTTGGACGAGGACAACAGGAAGGTGGAGCCAAGGCTCCAGCAGGCCAGCAGAGGGGACCAGCCCTGCAGACCCAGCAGCAGAGGTTCCAGCAGCACCAGCAGCAGGCACGAGGTGGACAGCAGGGGCGAGCTTTCGCCATGGCAGCTTAGGATGCCGAGGCCATCGGAGAGCTGATAGCAGGTTCGGTTCTCCTAGATTCCCTTCCAGCATTTGCACTCTTTGATTCTGGGGCTTCCCACAGCTTTGTGTCAGTATCGTATGCTATTAGACACAGTTTGGTTTCTGAACCATTGCCTAGGACATGCAAGATCACGAGCGGGGTGGGGTTATCCTCGTGAGTGATGTTTAGAGAGGGCGAAGTGTCATATTGGGAGACCGAGAGTTGGGGGTGAGTCTACTAGTCATGCCATTACCGAACTACGATATTGTATTAGGTATGGACTGGCTGAGTAGACACCACGCCCGCATTGATTGCCGTAGGGGTAGAGTTTTGTTCGGGGCGCCAGGAGAGCCAGAGTTTGAGTATACCCGACGGCAGGCAGAGCAGGACGACGGAGTCTTCTGTGGAGCATCAGTCGAGGAGCAGGTGGCTCCGCATCCCTTGATCACAGAGTTTATGGACGTGTTTCCAGAGGAGTTGCCAGGGCTTCCACCGAACAGAGATGTAGCTCGATAGACTTGGTTCCCGGCGTGGAACCGATCTCCCAGCATGTCTATCGAGTGAACAACAGTGAACTGATGGAGCTGAAGAAGCAGGTGGATGAGCTGCAGGACAAGGGCTTCATTCGCTTGAGTTCTTCACCTTGGGGTGCACCGGTACTTTTCGTACCCAAGAAGGATGGGTCGGTATGGATGTGTATCGACTACAGGGCACTTAACAACCTGACAATCAAGAACAGATACCCACTGCCACGGATCGATGATCTGTTTGATCAGTTGAGCGGAGCTCCGGTGTTCTCCAAGATTGATTTGAGGTCGGGTTATCACCAGGTGAAGGTGAAGAGGGAGGATATCCCTAAGACCGCTTTCAGGACGCGGTAGGGGCAGTTTGAGTTTTTGGTTATACCGTTTGGGCTAACCAATGCACCAGCAGTATTTTTGAATCTAATGAATAAGGTGTTCCACCAGTACTTAGACAAGTTCGTGGTGGTGTTCATTGATGATATCTTGATATATTCCAAGACAGAGGAGGAGCACGAGGAGCATCTGCGGATAGTGCTAGAGACTCTCAAGAGGGAGCAGCTTTATGGAAAACTCTCCAAGTGTGAGTTTTTTTGGACCGGGTGGACTTCTTGGGGCATGTGGTGACTGGAGATGGTATCTCAGTTGACCCCAAGAAGATTGTAGCAGTTGAGGCTTGGACAGCGCCGACTTCAGTGGCAGAGATCAGGAGTTTCCTGGGGCTGGCAGGATATTATCGGAGATTTATGCAGGATTTCTTCCGGGTTGCAGAGCCGTTGACACGGTTGACCCGGAAGGATACTGAGTTTGTTTGGTCAGAGGAGTGTCAGGCAGCTTTTGATGAGTTGAAGAAGCGGCTTACGACAGCTCCGATTCTGACATTGCCTTCAGGATCAGGTGGATTCACTATTTATAGTGATGCTTCAGGGAAGGGGCTGGGTTGTGTCTTGCAGTAGCATGGGAAGGTGATTGCCTATGCTTCCAGGCAATTACGTCCCCATGAGAAGAACTACCCTACCCATGACCTGGAGCTGGCGGCGGTGATTTTTGCTTTGAAGTTATGGAAGCACTATCTGTATGGCGAGAGGGTGGTGATTTTCACAGATCACAAGAGCTTGAAGTATGTGTTTACACAGAAGGAGCTCAACATGAGGCAGCACAGGTGGCTTGAGTTGATGAAGGACTTTGACATCGCACTTCAGTATCACCCGGGGAAGGCCAACGTGGTTGCCGATGCCTTGGGTAGGTATCCGACAGCCATGTGTTTGACCATGGATCGGCACTTGCTTGCAGACTTGGAGAGCCTTGGGATTGAGGTGATTGTGTCAGGGGTGCAGATGCAGTTATGGGGCCTTCAGATACAGTCGGACTTGATGGACAGGATCAAGGCGACACAGTTCGATGATGTGGCTCTGCGGTGTATCCGAGAGCAGATCAGTGCAGGAGTGGAGGATATTGAGTTCTCACTTGCAGAGGATGGTGCCCTGAGGCACGGTTCCCAGTTATGTGTGCCCAGCGGGGAGCTCAGAGAGCAGGTTATGCATGAGGCTCACAGATCGCAGTACTCTATACATCCTGGTGCCAACAAGATGTACAGGGATCTACGAGAGCATGTCTGGTGGTACGGGATGAAGAGGGAGGTGTCCTACTTCGTAGCTAGATGCTTGATCTGTCAGCAGGTCAAGGCAGAGGCCCGAAGGATTATTGCAGCCGTTGCCCATTCCAGAGTGGAAGTGGGAACATATTACCATGGATTTTGTATCGGGGTTGCCGCGTACGTCAGGAGGGAAAGACGCGATTTGGGTCATCGTTGACAGGTTGACCAAATCAGCCCACTTCTTGCCATTCAAGGTGGGTATGTCTACAGAGAGGCTCGCGGAGTTGTATATGAGACAGATAGTCTGGATTCACGGAGTTCCCGTCAGCATAGTCTCAGATCGGGATAGTCACTTTACTTTTCATTTCTCGAGGAGTTTGCAGACTAGCTTGGGCACTCAGCTCAAGTTTAGTACCGCATACCACCCCAGACGGCCGGACAGTCAGAGATGACTATTCAGACCCTTGAGGATATGTTGCGGACGTGCGTCCTGGATTTTGGAGGTTCCTGGGAGGATCACCTGCATTTGGTAGAGTTTACTTACAACAACAGTTATCAGGCCAGCATTGAGATGTCGCCGTTTGAGACTCTGTACGGGCGTAGGTGTCGTACACCCTTATCTTGGGATGATGTTGGAGAGCGAGCTTTACTGGGACCAGAGATGGTTGTTGACGCAGCCGAGAAGGTGAAGCTCATCAGGGACAGACTTTGTGTGGCGCAGGACAGACATCGGTACTGGGCCGATAGCCATCGGAGGCCGCTGGAGTTAGAAATACAGATTTAGAGATATAATTAGAATTAGGTTGTATTTTTGTTTTGTTTTATTTGATTGATCATGTTTGATTTTTTAGTAACTTGAGACCTTGCTTGTGATTAGGTTGGAGACATGGTTTTTCTGCAGATATCTCCGACTCGTGGTACGATACGTTTTGGTGGAGGTGGGAAGCTTAGCCTGCGCTTCATCGGCCCTTTCGTTATCAGCGGGAGAGTCGGTGGCGTGGCATACATGCTAGACTTGCCACCTGCACTAGTGGGCGTCCACAATGTATTCCACGTATCACAGTTGAGACGGTACGTGGCTGACCCTAGCCATGTGCTCGATCACTCGGAGATAGAGGTTGGACCAACTCTCAGTTATCCAGAGCAGCCTGTGGAGGTTTTGGATCGCCGAGAGAAGGTATTGAGGAACCAGGTGATACCCTTGGTACGCGTCGCATGGAGGCATCATTCTCCAGGAGAGTCTACCTGGGAGCGGGAGGATGAGATGCGCGAGCGGTACCCCTATCTTTTTGTACCTTGAGGTATACTTTTCTATCCTTCTTAGCAGCTAGTTTCGCCTTTAAATTTCGAGGACGAAATTATTTTAAGGGGGGTAGATTTGTCACTACCACTTTTCTAGCTTGAGGGTATTTTGGTCATTTTCAAAATTTTAGAATTTAATTTGAATTATTATTATTTATAATTAATGTGATTTTTAAGTGATTTTAGAATAATTGATTTTGGTGTTCTAGTGACTTTGACTTATGTTGACCTTAGAGACTAACCTAGTGGCTAACCTAGGTCATGACTAAGTGGTTAGGATATGAAAACCTAGGTTGACTTAAGTTAGTGAGTTTTAGCTTATTGAAATTAATTTGGGGAAATTAGGAGCTAGATTGATTAAGTAATGGCTTGTGAAATCATAAGTCATTTTATGACTTAAAGGCTTAATGGCCCATAGGCCCACACCCATTGAACCAAGCCCTAACCCTAGAAATTCTGGCCGGCCCACTATGGTCATCCCCCCTATTTATATCACCTTGAAATTAGGGTTGCCTCTTTAGAAAATATTGCCATTTGGAAGAGGTGAGTCCCCATCTTTGTAAATTCTTATAAAATCCATTTTTACTCCAAATCCTCCAAACAAATTGCAATAGGACCTAATATTAGTATTCTTGCTATTGTTGATGAGTATTTTCAGGGAACACACAATTTGAGAAAGTTTGGTGGCTTGTGAAACTCTTCCCAATGGAGGATTTTGACCCATTGTTCACCTATAGGTATAATTCCTTCTATGGTATTTAAATTTTGTTAAAATTCATTTCTAGGATGTCCTAACCCTAACCTAACAGTAGGATAGGCTAATCCTAGAATTTGGACCCATTTCGTGTCCGTATCGGACACGTATCCACGTGTATAGGAATGTGTTCGACGAAATGCCTCAATGGGCATTTCGTTCGATTTTTGTGATTGTGTTTGAATAGGAAAATCCATTTTAGTCTCGCTTATGCATTTCTTGGATACTGAGCACGTTTTCGTGTCAGGTTGAGCCGACACGAGCGCGTGGACACGCAGTCGCGCGCGCGTGCACGCTGGTAGGTTTTTCTTCTGCTACTCGAGCATGTTTTCTCAGTGCACGCAGAGTTTCAACCCTTGAAACTTGACATGTGTGTCGTGTCCATGACTGACACGAGATCCCTAGAGTTTCAGGAACTCTCGTGTCGTGTCGGACACGTTATGGGCTGTGCACATGTGGTACACTGAACTGTTCAGTGTACAGTGTAGCGTTCTGTGTTTTAATGGATTAAATAGTTCTAAATTGTGTTATTATTTATTTAATAGATCCTAAACTTGATGTTTAAACCTTTGTTATAATTGTTACATGATTAATTTTGGTTTTCAATAAGGTGTATGATTCGAACATGGGCTTTTGGGTTTTTCTTGATACACGACTGATACTATTTATTCCAGTTTCCCAAACCATTTTAATTCCCTGTATAAAGTTTGTTCTTCACTTAATTGGATCCCCACATGTTGCAAATCATGTTAGCCAAGTATATTCATTCGAGAATTGGATTTGTATGGTGTGATATGGAAATTGGTATGTAGGTTAGTCGATTTCAATTAATAACTGTTACATTTCTTTTGATTGGCATATCTGAGTTTCATTTTTTAAACTAGATGTTAAATGAGATATGATCCTGAAATTGGATGTTTAAAGCCTGAGTTTTCCTTACAATTGATTCAATGTTTCCTTCCTTTAAAACTGAGTTATAGATGTTAGTTTATATTGTTTAGACTGTACATTGATTTACCTTTTGTTCACTTGATTACTAAGTTCAGTATATTAGACTGCATGATAATCCAAAAACCTGAGATTGAGATTCACTCTTTAAACCTGAGGTGGGATTATGTTCCCAGTTTAAAAACCTGAGAATAGTTAACCACCTGTAATGATTTGTAAACTTGAGTTCCCTCTTCGATTTCTGAATGCCTGAGATTGGGTTGCATTGTGAGTGAGTGATTTGAGTCACTGATTCCAGTCCTGTTGTTCTTTTTATGAGAATAGGTTGTTGATGAATGATGGGTTGTGTTTCATTAACTGTTAATTTCCTGAGTTGATCTCTTGACTGAGATTTTGTAGAAGAACCTGAGAATGGGATTATAATGTGTGGTTTCAAATAATTCTAGACCTGAGTTTAGTTCTTGAAGTTAGGAATCGAGTTCCTCCCAATTCTGTGAATTGGATGTGTACACTGTTCCTTCCTTATTGACTGAAATGAAACTGAAACCTGAAATGTACACTGTTACTTTGATTTCTTTCCTTGATTGGCACATAACTGAGATTTCCTCCTTGTATATAAAACTGAGTTTAAGGGGTATTAGTTGATTAGTAAACTGAATTCATTCCTTTCCTCACTGTCATCTAACACACACAAACCCACTTGGCTCACTGTTTTTCAGGATTTGTTTTCTTTGTTATTTCCAGTTGCACATGGAACATTACACACACTCTTGTGATACCTCACACACACATGCCTAGTCTATGACACACACTCACACTTGTATATTCATATGTCCCCTCATTTCCTTCCCTATAGATATATTTTATATGTATTGTTATTTAAACTTGTAACCTATATATATATCATAGTCTTGTACCTATACATATTGGTTATATATATAGGAATGTATGAAATGAATGTATATGTATATATGGGATATGACATGTCATGATATATGGTATATGTAATGTATAGATAGCCAATATGGGTATATTTTATTTTAGATTGTAATTCATATACCAATTTGTGTATTGATTAGCTATAGAGGATATCTTAGTAGATGTGTCTAGTAGGCTATAGGCTAGATATATGGCATATAGAGATGTGTATTGGTAGGCTTGACATGGTATTGCCTAGAATAGCCTAGTAAACCTAGTATAGTCTTGTTAGACCTAGATTAGACTAGTTGACCTAGATTAGACTTGGTTGACCTAGTTTGACTTCTAGGGTTGACCAGAGTTGACCAAGAGTTGACTTTGGTCTAGATTGACCTAGATTCATGTAGAACGCATTGTAGTGCATTACATTTCTATTCTGGACTTGTTGTGACTTGTACTGTTCTAAATAGGAGCCAGACACCACTCCTCGGACAGTACTTTCATCTCGGACATTCAGTTAGCAGGCGAGTACATTCTCTGATCTTTTCATACCTGTCTGGATTATATTCTTGCTCTAGATTATTCTACATGATGCTGACACGTATCTTCACGGATTAGTACTATATGGATCCTTTCCTGAGATGTTATTCCTCTACGGGTGCATCGGGTATTTCATGTTCATGTACTTTATCATGTGCATCAGGTACTCCTTGTACTCGTACTAGTTTATATTTTTACATGTTCTCATGTGCTTTCATGTGCTTATCATGTGCCTCATGTACTACTCATTACATGAGTTCACGTATCTTAGTTGTATTCATGTGCATATGACATAACTTGAACGGATCCTTGTGTATTGATTGGGGCGGGGTGAGTAGAATTGGTTATGTGGACACAATCTCCAGTAGGTATTCATGTTCTCCTTATTTGTATTCATGTGCCCCCAAGCCGTTTACATAACCATATTGTACTCTAAATCACGTAGTCACTTACAGTCTCTACTATCATGTATTTACTTTCAGTTACAAAATATCTCTTGTTTACTTGTACTTCCATTCAGCACTTCTTGTAGTTTACTCTATTGCCTGATTTATTTTCCTAACCTGCTATGAACTGTTGAGAGATATGTGCTCGTTTTCGTCCTGACTGGACCTGTTGAAATATTACAGAGGACGAGGCTGAGGCGTTCTGCCCTACTTACTACGGAGCCACACTAGATGAGTGCCTGGACTTGGACCAGCAGCAGGATCTATTAGCAATAGACGACACTCCATTAGTTTAGGATTGTCTTACTATTTTGGATCACTGTATTAGACTTTGAGATATTCTGAGATGTATTATTTTAGACACTTAGAATTCTGGATTGTATCTTTGTGATTCTTTGTTCTGGATATTTTATCTTTCATTATCTTTCCATCTTACCTGTTCTACCTTAGTTGTGGTTGAGTTATATTTCTGTTATGTCACCACCATTCGGGGAGTATAACTGTTATTACCTTCAATTGTTAGTTTTTGTGACCTAGGACAGTGTTCTACCGCCGACACTGCGGCGTAGGCTGGATGTACCCACGTCTCGTTCCCTTACTCTAGGGTGCGGGTGGTGACATCACCCGCAAGGATGTGTAGTTCGTTTGGACGATAGAGTGTCAGGAATCTTTTGAGAAGTTGAAGCAAGGTTTGATGACGGCACCCATTATCATGCTTCCAGATGGGACCGGAGGATTCTCAGTATATTGTGATGCTTCATACAGAGGTTTGGGATAAGTTTTGATGCAGCATGGGAAGGTAATAGCTTATGCGTCACGTCAACTTCGTGATCATGAGAGAAATTACCCAACCCATGACTTGGAGTTGGCAGCAGTAGTATTTGCACTTAAGCTTTGGAGACACTACTTGTATGGAGATAGGGTGGAGATTTTCACCGACCACAAGAGCCTGAATTATGTGTTTACTCAGAAGGATCTTAACATGCGTCAGAGGAGATGGCTAGAGCTACTTATGGATTATGACATCAACCTGCAGTATCATCCTGGGAAAGCCAACGTTATTGCAGATGCATTGAGCAGGAGAGCTGGAGTTCATTTTCTAACAGCACAACCAGAGTTATTAGCAGATCTTCGAAAGATGGATATAGAAGTTGTCCTTCCTACCAATGTGGCATTGATGGTCAGTATGCGAGTTCAGTCCAGTATAGTTGAGAGGATCATGTTAGCTCAGTCAACAAATTCCAAGCTTCAGCTACTCAGAACAGAGTGTGAGGCAGGACGACGGCCAGAGTTATGCATTCATGAAGATGGTACACTTCGACAGGGTAAGCCTCTTTGTGTACCCAGTAGAGATATCAGACAGGAAGTCATGGCAGAAGCTCACAGTTTGCAGTATTCCATTCATTCCGGTAGCACAAAGATGTACCGTGATATCCGTCAGCACTTTTGGTGGAATGGCTTGAAGAGGGAGATAAACCAGTTTGTCTCTCAGTATTTGGTTTGCCAACAAGTTAAAGCTGAGCATCAGAGACCGGCTGGACTTCTTTAGCCCTTGTCGATTCCAAATGGAAATGGAAGCATATAACCATGGATTTCGTGACTGGATTACCTAGGTCTCCAACCGGTAGAGATGCTATTTTGGTTATTATAGATAGGCTCACGAAAGTGGCTCACTTTCTCCCGTTCAGAGTTGGTCAGTCGACGGCTCAGCTAGCAGAGATGTACCTCAGGCAGATCATTAGATTTCACGATGTACCAGTCAGTATCACCTCAGACAGAGATTCAAGATTTATGTCATACTTTTGTCACAGTCTGTAAGAGAGTTTTGGAACTCACCTCCAGTTCAGCTCAGCTTATCATCCGCAGACAGATGGTCGGTCAGAGCGTACCATATGAACCTTGGAAGATATGTTGAGATCATGTACACTCAACTTCGGTGGTTCGTGGGAAGATCGCCTGTACCTGGTGGAGTTCTCGTACAATAACTGTTTCCAAGCCAGTATCCAGATGGCACCGTTCAAGGCACTGTATAGTTGGAAGTGGAGATCTCCTCTAGCATGGAATGATGTTGGAGAGAGGCAGATGCTCGGTCCGAAAATGATTACACAAACAGTTGAGGTGGTCAGAAGAGTCAGAGATCATCTTCGCGTCGCACAAGAACGCCAGCGCCATTGGGCCGATTCTCATCGGCGTCCTCTTGAATTTTCTGTCGGCAACCATGTATTCCTTAGGATCTCGCCTGTCATTCGTTTCGGCGTGCCAGGAGAGCTTAGTCCTAGATATATATCTAGGGCCATTCGACATTCTAGAGCGAGTAGGTAATGTGTCATATCGTCTCGCTCTCCCGTCGTCATTACGTGAGGTGTATGATGTCTTCCATGTATCCCAACTACGATGGTATATCCCGGACCCGAGCCACATACTGGATCATTCGGAATTGGTTGTTGGTACCAACCTTTCGTATGTGGAGAGGCCCGTATCTATATTGGACCGTAGAGAGAAGATACTCAAGAACATGACTATCAAGTTAGTCCGTATTGCTTGGGGTCATCACTCTTTGGATGAGTCAACATGGGAGCGTGAGGATGATATCCGATCGCGATATCCTGACCTGTTTGACTCGTAAGGTATAATGTTTTTCTTTTGCCTTATGCTCTCAATTCCTTGCTTGAATGAATGATTGCATGGTGGACTACTTAGTATAGCTCGTCTGTGATTAGTATAGCTTGTCCTTGCCTCTCTAGCCTCTTAATTAAATTCTGAGGATGGAATTCTTTTAAGGTGGGTAGAGTTGTAACGCCCGTAGTTCGTATTACGTATTTTGGTATACGTGTACATATTTTGACTCATATTGCATGTCTCATTTGCGTGATTTATTTTGGCATTTCATTTGCTTGGTTCGGTTCGGTTTGCTTGGTTCGGCTGGGTTCGATTTTTGCATGTGGACCAACCCCACCTACCACCCACTCTCTTCCTTATAAGCCACCAACCCCTTTCTCTCTCCTCATTCACTTCTTCATTACTTCTTCTTCTTCCTCCATTAACTCTCTCCACCTACTAAGAGAGGCTTAGACAAGTGCAACTTGATTCATGGAGGAACTCAAATTTTGTTTTTCTATTTTCTTCCTCACAAGATTCACTACAACAAAAAATCATTTTAATGACGGCTAAAAAGCGTCATTAATGACGAACCATGACGCTTTTTTTACAGCAACCGTCATGAAAACGGGTGTTATAAATATTTTTTAAAAGCGTCATAAAATAACCGTCATGAATAGTTTCTATAAAAGCATTATGAATAGTTAATATATAGTGCACAATTCAGAACAATTTTAAAACGTCATGAATAGATAACATGTATAGGCTCAATGCAGCACATTTATAACACTTTATACTATTCAAATTAGCATATCCAAATCAGTCCATATAATTGTCAGGCCTAAAAATCAAATTAACATTATATATCACCATCTTTATTACATTTCTCAAAATAGAGTACATATCAACATCTTCATTACATTCTCAAAATAGAATATCCGAATACATATATACATTTACAAATACATATATACATTTACAACTACCAAAAAACCTGCACCCAGAGCTCTGTTGGACTACCAGGGACTAAAGGTCCTCCAACTGCTAAAATCTTTATGGAAAAAAGCAGTATCCTCGTTTGTTTGAATTTAATGTCTCTTGCAATTGATTGGTCCACATATGAAAGAAGGAAAGCTGAAAAAAAACAAAAAAAGATGACATTGGAAGCATGAATAAACTTGACAGTACATTCTCTTAAATCAACATGAATAAGCTTAAAAAAGATTACATTGGAAGCTGAGCAGCCAGCATCAAACTTCTCAAGCAGCACCAACATGTAACTTATAGTTAGGGATAACATTACCTAGGAAACTCCCCAACCAATGAGCCATCCAGACCGGTCAAGAACACAAAAATATCACCTCACAATTGGATAAAGGAGAGTTACTCCAGAGCAGGCAACTAAAGATTACTACAAAATGTACTCGTATTCTTATTTTGAATATCACATTTTACCTTACAAAGTTGAGCCTCATTTCTCCAATCTTTCTAAAATATGTTGAGCAAAAAATTACAGTTTATTATCAAACACATAAATTGCATCATAATTCTCAAAAGAAAAACAACAAACTGATACAATATAGGTCATAAAGAATTAAAGATGCACAAAGAATCAAGTCAAAATTGAAGAAAGACTAGTCTACCTATATAAGATTGAAATATGCAAGTACGGATTTTCCTATCTACCTATATAAGATTTTCCATAACAAATGTCATATATGTGTTCTTTCCCCAACGGCTCCACTCGAGTTCTCAGGATCATCAAACCATCCAACCTCCATGTGAACCACCTTCTCAAAAGTAGGCCAATGCGAAGAAGTAAGATTTAGTTGTATAGGCTATCAAAGACATCACCCCGAAAGCAAGAAATTGTAACATGTGAAGTGTTAGGTTATCAACGATTTCAAAAACTGATACTACGTTAGCCTATCTTTCTGATGTGGCTTCATGATCCTATAAGAATTGATATATAACATGTGAAGTGTTCTACAAAAAGGATTAATCGGTTATCAACCAGGCACTTCATTATACAAATATTGTAATCTTGCTCATGCAACATATCCTCTTATCTATAGGAAACATTGTAATCTTTCTATGCCTCGAGATTATAGGAATTTATTTCTTATAGAGAATGTCAAATTATGAAAAGGTCTTAGAAATTGCTTGAGTGTGGCAAGCTAACGCTGAGATATATAACCCTATAAATAGACTATCATAACAACATAAACAACCATGGACGGAAGAGAGGCCTTACATGAAAATCAGTCCATCTTTGGATAGCTAAGGATGACTTGTCAATGTCCTTGTGGAGCTTCCCATTCGATCCTGAGCTAATCTAACCCTCACATTTCGGTTGGCATCTCAATTTGGGTTCACAGGCAATTTTCTTGGTTATTCAAAGTGGCTTTATTACTCATGATAGACCTACATCTCTTCTGTCATTGTCATCAAACATATGAGAGGTAATGTTTGAGAGGAGATAGCAAATAAAGTTAATTCTCTATATTTTTATAAAAATCCTTGAGATGTAATAACATATTATGTAAACATTAATATGTTAAAGAATTCCATTTATATTAGAATATGTAAAACATAGAAATAGTACCATAATATTCAATATAACCTCTTAAAAATCAACTGCACAATCATAAGTGCAAGGATAGACCCTTCATGTAATACTTGGACACATTTCTGACCAGTTATCGGAAGAAGAAAGCATCTTGCATCAACCTACAAAGTGAATGACTTACTGAAGCCTCTTGTGAGCAGTGAATATATTGTGATATACTGGTGAATCAAGTATATAACCAAAACAAGATTACAAGATAATAGATGTTTATTGATCTGTTCACGGCAATGTTATGAATCAAGCAGTAAATATATCTGTTCATGACATAAGTGCAAGGATGGACCCTTCATAGAACGTACATAGTTAAAAGTAGAAGAGGAAATGCACTCATGGGAGCTGTCAACATGTAGAAAACTTACTATATGACATCATATGGGTTGTTTCACTATTCATGTTTTTCTAGTTCATATACTGCTAGTATATGCATGAAAACTTAGCTTCAATTAGCATACACACTTGTGCTGCATCAAGTAGCACATATGTTTCTTATTTCTTATCACACAATTCTCGAGATATTTATTATAGTTTTAATACATTAGCTGTACTTTTTGTGATTGTTAAGTTACAGATTAATTATTTTCCTGAATTCAATTTTTACTAAAATCATCTTCGACAATGAATACTTTTCCTTCGAAAAGAGGTTTTCTAGGAGCATGACTTAATATGAATAGTCAACAAAAGAATCAACCAAACTAATTGGCTTACTCTCTGCTTGACCACGACCCCTTATATGCTGGTGGCATACTCCTGTGTCATACATGTATGGCAATTCAAGTATGTTTAGCATTATGAAATAAAATCACAAAAGATGTATATATAGACACAAACAATGTTTTAATTAAGCCTTAGTTTCTATTACTATTTTTTTGAGCAAATGCCCCCTTGAAATAATAAATAATCTTTATTTTTTCGGTCTCATGTTCCATAGTTCCAGATTATGCTAAGATAGGTTAAATGTGTAGAAAATTATAGATTAGGTTGAAATTGGGGTTCCAATATTCTAAAACTTTCTAGAAAATGGAATTTTACCCTTTAATTTCAGTTACTGCCAATGAATAATACTATTGAATCAGAAACATTTTTGTCAGAATATATTATGTGAAAAGATCACCTGGAAGTGGATGAGTACATGCCCATAGTGGACTCCAATAGTCCCAGACAGTATTGCTGATATGGTGCTAAAAGCAAAAATAAATCCACAGTTACATATTTATGCAAGTTATGTAAAAGGAAAGATCAATTAGAATAATTAGAATGCTTTATAATGAATGTGAACTTGGAAAAACCTCAGCAAGCCTTCTGGTTCAAATGGATCGAGGCACCAAGCAGGTGCATCCTCACGAAGAGGTCCCGTTAGTGGTGAACTATATGTACACTCCTGACAATTTCTGCAACATGAGCTAGGTAGTACATTTTTTACTAACTTGAGTAAGTGAGAGTAAGTGAGAGTAAAGATTTTTTTACTAAGTCATGCTCCTAGATACAAACATACTTGAAATATGCTAGTAGCAGTAATGCCAAAATTTGTTCTTCATCGCACACGTATCAAAGACAACACAGACTCCAAAATTACACAAAATCGGTGCCATGCCCACATTGCCATGCCATATTTGCATCTGTGAATAAAAAATATATTGCAATTATAGAAATAGTGTTATACCTCTATCGACGTCAAGGGACTCGCCCCCGTCGAGCTCCATGATGCGGTGGACGGTGCGCATGTACTTGGAGTCGGACTGGTCGGGGGAGTCGCAAATGTGGCGGAGGATCGCGGCGTTGACGTCCTGGACGCTGATGTTGGTGCCCCAGACGAAGACGGGGACAGAGTCGTCGACGGAGGGGTCGGTGGCGGGGTCGGGATCGTCGACATCGGAGGAGAAGGAATTGGGGGTGGCGGAAGTGGCGGGGGTTGTGGGGGTCTGGGGTGTGGCGGGAAGGGGTCCGGTGGGCGGAAGATGGGGAGGGGGTCGGCTGGTGGGAGTGGCGGCAGCGACCGTACATCGCTTCGCCTGTCTTGTGCCCGAGGTTCAGCAGATCGGGTTGGAGGAGAATCTAGGGTTTGGTGGGGATGGGGGAAAATTTAGGGTTCCAGATCGAGAAGCGGAGGAGGAAACTAAGCGGAGGACGACGATGTGGAGGATTGAAAGAAGGAGGAGGAGAAGCTTAGGGTTTGGTGAGTGGAGGGAAGAGGATGAGAAGGGGAATGGAGCTGAGAGGGAAGGAGAAGGGATTTGGAGAGGGGATGAGAAGGGGGCGGAGGCTTGAGCCTCCAAATATCGCGTTGGTAGAAAGAATTTTACAGAAAACATAATTACAAGTTTGCCACCGCTCTAAAATATTAATAACATTTTGTATTATAAACGTTATAAAAAGCCCAAAATTAGCCAAAACCGTCATAGAAAAAAGGTATTTCGAACTTTGATGACGCTTCTTTATCAGCCGTCATGAAATCCACTTATCAAGCGTCATTAATAGGTCTTTTTGTTGTAGTGATTCTAAGACACTTTAGTACTTAGCATTTTCAATTTCCAAGGTTTAATTCTTGTAGATCTAAGTTTGTTGCAGTTTCAGATTTCTTGGGTTTTGATCTATCAAACTTTATTATTTTCAAGTTTTGGTTGTTTTATATTGTAGAGAATTTCTTTCTGCCCCATTTTGACCTATGGAAGTTCAGATTCTGACCTTAGATGAAGGATTTTTGGAGCTTAGAAGCCATGGCTTTCATGGTTCTTCTTCTCGGAAAAGTTGAAGAAGAAGAACAGTGCTTGACTGTATGGCTTTTTCATGCGGCAAGTCCCCTGCGGCTCCTTTTGGCCGCATAAGCATCTCGGTCTTTATGCGGTTTTTTCCCTGGCCGTATGAGCCTTTTTTTCCCTGGCCGGATGAGCCCTTAACTCCCTGGCTGCATGAGCCTTTTTCCCCTGGCCGCATGAGCCTTTTTTCTCTGGCCGCATGAGCCCTTAACTCCCTGGCCGTATGAGCCTTTTTCTCCTGACTGCATGAGCCCTTAACTCCCTGGCCGCATGAGCCTTTTTCCCCTGGCCGCATGAGCCCTTAACTCCCTGGCCGCATGAGCCTTTTTTCCCTGGCCGCATGAGCCCTTAACTTCCTGGCCGCATGAGCCTTTTTCCCCTGGTAGCATGAGCCCTTAACTCCCTGGCCGCATGAGCCCTTTTCCCCTGGCCGCATAAGCATGTTTCCCCTTAGCCGCATGGCCCTGCTTCCCCTTAGCCGTATGGCCCTGTACCCTCTTGGCCGCATAAGCCAAGACCCTGGGCTCCCGGGCCGTATGGCTCTTTCCATAGCCCGTGCACCCCTTTTATCATGTTGAGTTGTTACATTTATGCTTTTGTCACATGACCCTTTGTGTAACTTGGGTCCCTTGATAGAATGCTTGTACCATGTTAATTCTACACATGTTCCATGAACGCGATAGTGACCCGTCATGGTGCACTCTTGACAAGTAACATTGCATGATAGTGCCCCGTCGTGGCGCACTCTTGATAAGTGAACCTGACATGATATACCTCGATATGCTGTTACGACGGCTACCATGACATGACAAGAATAAATGGCCTGGACACCGTGGACGATTGTGTTTGTATAAATGAACCAGTATTGTCTTGTATCATGTCCAGGGCAGGGACCCCTGAGTACCACGGTCAGGGGTAACTACTGAAATTGACTAAAACTAATAACTAGAATAATCCAGTAGTCATGAAAAGATTTTCCAGCTACATGCAATCCTGTTATCTGGGCGTGCAAGTAGACTTGTAGCCTGCCGACGAGCAGGGCACATTTCTAGCACACTGTCATGTGTTGCACCCTTCATGAACGGATGTTCGACCTGGATAACCTGGATGGTCTGCAGGGCTTGTGGCTGTTGGAATAATCTCATTGCATCTTGCGAGTAACTAGGCCTGTGATAACCTTAGTTAGTTAAAGTATCAAGCCGTACTTCTTGCTTGGTCGTGAATGTCGGATGGAGTCTAAGCCTTGTCTTATCCCAGTACCTGGTTACTTCAGTAATATAATTGCTTATGTCTACCTTGTCAATAACGGATCGGAATAACTTCTCATCTCTGGATATTATTTACCCTATTTAGATTTCATGTCTTAACTATCTTCTTATTTTATGTTCTGATATGCTGGTTTTAGTTCTTAAGTGAAACCTCCTTTGTGGCACTTACTCTTTCTGGGATCTGATCCAGCTGGTTTTGCGTGGCCAGATACCGGAGCAGCTCCAAAGGATCTGCATACCTTCCAGCCAGATGGTGACCACCAGGCGTAACCCTGGCAACGAGTGGGTTTTATTTTGCTCTTCCACTCCATTGTAAAATATTCTTTTGAGGCGTTTAGCCGACGAGCACGTGTTAGCTCGATTGTACTTTACTTACTGTCTGCCTACGGGCTGTAGCATGATTAACAAATCCTAGGGTTGATCATGTATGACTAAAATTCTTGCTAGTCTTTGCAGTTTGTATGACTAGCTTCATGATCATCCAAATATGTAATGTATGGAATGCCTTACTATTGTATATTTGGTGCTCTGACATCTTGTAACTGTTATTACTTGTATGAGATTGAGATAATAGGCTTGTTCATGACCATAAGAGACTGATGGCTTGTAGTTAAACCCTCATGTATCTAGACAGTCGTGACCGTATAGCGAGATGGGTTGCACTTTAATATACGTAGCTGGCTATTTTTGCCCCCGCTTTCCAGTATTCTGGTTCTGGGGCGTTACATGGTTTAACTGGTGGCCCATGCATGTCTTGTAAATCAAGATATATGAGGGTTTACTGAATAGATGTCTCAATTAGCACTCGCCCTTGATCTCTGCTCGTACGCTCTAAATTTCTGAATTCTTGACCTGATCACATGCTTGTGTCTTTGATCTGTCCTGGTCCTTCCTTATTGTTCCTTGTATCTTCTTCTTCAGCGGCATTATTCCTGGTCCTACCGATCGGCAAGGCGGAGCACCTCCTGTGGGCCAGCAGCAACCTGGAGATCAAGCCCAGCATTCAGGAGTAGCCTCCAGAGTCACGCCTACTGGGGGTCAAGAGCCGCCAGTTCAGCCAGTCCAGCCTGTAGAGCCTGATAATGGCACCTTGGTGGGTCTCATAAGGATATTACTAGCATCTCAAGATCGTCGGGGCGACGCCCTAAACCAAGCAGTACAAGATGCTCTGAGCAGAGGTGGTCATCAAGGTAACAGTGCAGCCAACAGCTTCAAGCACTTGAAACCTTCCTTCTTCGATGGCAGTGAGGATGCTATTGCCGTAGATGCTTGGCTGCAGGATACAGAAGTGATTCTAGAAGCAACGAAGACGCCCGAGAACGTGAAGGTGGCGGTAGTACGCCTACAGTTATTGGATCTTGCACACAGCTGGTGGGTGGCACAGGCCGTTGGATTAGTGGCACCTATTGCCTGGACAGTATTCCGTGAGATATTTCAGACCAAGTACTTCGATGTTGTAGTTCGATACGATCTACAGACGAGGTTCACCAATCTGAAGCAGATGGGTAGGATGGTCGACGGATATGTGGCCAAGTTTTCAAGACTTTGTCGGTTTGCTCCCACCTTGGTAGCAACCGAGTTCGACAGAGCCCAGCGGTTCCAACAGGGGCTCCATCTAGAGATTTTATTGGCAGTGGAATAGTTTGAGCATCAGACTTTTGATGCGGTATTGAGAGAAGCCAGGCGGCACGAGTATACCTTCCAGAGGATCGTGGACATGACCGGAGGTCGAAAGCGATCTCATAGCCACATGAATCAGTATTCAGCACCAGCCCCGGCAGCTAGGGCTTTGACAATTGGAACTCCGAGGCGGGCGGCCTCAGTGACGTCGGTTCAACATTCAACCCCGACGAACCCTCAGCAGCAGAAGTAGAAGCACTCTTCCGCAGTGGGATGTTCGTATTGCGGGAATCCAGGACATGTGGTGGCAGAATATCGCAGTTCACAGGGATTATGCCTGGCTTGTGGGGCAGCGGATCACAAGATAGGATCCTGCCCGAATAGGGGTAGTTCATCATCGTCCAACTTTACTAGTGCTTCGGTGAGAGGACCAGTAATAGTCCCTTAACAATAACAGTATCAGCCTCAGAGGCCATTGCCGACGCAGGCACAAGCCTTCCTGCAGCAATACCCCTAGCAGTATGCACAAGCCCAAGCCCTGATTCAGAGCAGACGGAGAGGTTTTCAGCAGAGGGGACCTACACCCAGAGGGCATGGTCAGGCGATGGCGATGACCGTAGAAGAAGGATTGGCACCAGGTGAGGTAGTGACTGGTACTATTCTCGTGAACTCCTTTCCAGCATCCGCGTTATTTTATTCTGGTGCATCGTATTCATTCATGTCTGTACGATTCACGACACAGATAGGAGTGGAGCCCGAATCATTATCAGTAAGGCTCAATATACTTACTGGTAACGGTCTTGTGGGAGTAGATAGAGTGTTTTCCTCGTGTCGGATCGTAGTTAGCGGTAGAGAGTTTCCCGCTAGATTGATAGAGTTTCCAATGGCCGATTATGATGTGGTCTTAGGGATGGATTGGTTAAGGAACCAGTATGCTAGGATAGACTCCCATATTGGCAGGGTTGTTTTTAGTATTCCAGGCGAGCCAGAGTTTTCCTTTTCCCGAGGCAAAGTTGAACCTTCTCCTCCAGTATTGCGGATGGCAGTAGCAACAGTATAGTTACCCCGAATAGTCGAGAAGTTTCTAGATGTTTTCCCAGAAGAGCTTCCAGGAATGTCGCCAGAGTGAGAGATCGAGTTTACTTTCGACTTGATCCCAGGGATAACCCCAGTGTCGGAGAGAGTCTACATCAGAGTTAGAGATATTGTACAAGATGATTGAAGAACTCAGGACCAAGGGATTCATTCGTGCAAGTGGATAGCCTTGGGGAGCCCCGATGCTTCTTGTGAAAAAAAAGGATGGTACCTCCAGATTATATGTAGATTATCGTATCTTGAACTCAGTAATAATCAAGAACAGAAACCCTCTCCCAAGGATAGATGACTTGTTTGATCAACTCAAAGGGGCAGCAGTATTCTCGAAGATTGACTTGTGGTCAGGATACCATCAAATCAGAGTCAGAGAGCAGGACATCCCGAAGACAGCTTTCAGATCTATATATAGGCATTGGGAGTTCCTTGTTATGCCCTTTGGAGCAACCAATGCGCCGGCTATATTCATGGACCTTATGAATCGTATATTCATGCCTTATTTGGATCAGTTGATGATTGTGTTCATAGACGACATCTTAGTCTATAGCAAGAATGAGGTAGAGCATAGGCAGCATCTTCGTGTAGTTCTTCAGATTCTCAGAGAGAACCAGTTGTATGCGAAGTTCAGTAAATACGAGTTCTGGCTCAATCGTATTTTATACTTGGGTCATATCATCACCAAAGGAGGAGTAGAAATGGATCTCCAGAAGATCGTGGCTATCGAGACATGGCCAGTACCTAGCACAGTTGTAGAAGTTTGCAGTTTTTTTAGCTTGGCCGACTATTACCGACAATTTGTTTCAGACTTTGCTCGGATTTCAGTGCCATTGACCCAGTTGACCCACAAGGATGTGCAGTTCGTTTGGACGACAGAGTGTCAGGAATCTTTTAAGAAGTTGAAGCGAGGTTTGATGATGGCACCCATTTTACGCTTCCAGATAGGACCGGGGGATTCTCAGTATATTGTGATGCTTCATACAGAGGTTTGGGATGTGTTTTGATGCAGCATGGGATGGTAATAGCTTATGCGTCACGTCAACTTCGTGATCATGAGAGGAATTACCCAACCCATGACTTGGAGTTGGCAGCAGTAGTGTTTGCACTTAAGCTTTGGAGATACTACTTGTATGGAGATAGGGTAGAGATTTTCATCGACCACAAGGGCCTGAAGTATGTGTTTACTCAGAAGGATCTTAACATGCGTCAGAGGAGATGGCTAGAGCTACTTGTGGATTATGACATCAACCTGCAGTATCATCCTGGGAAGGCATCCTGGGAAGGCCAACGTTATTGCAGATGCATTGAGCAGGAGAGCTGGAGTTCATTTTCTAACAGTGCAACCAGAGTTATTAGCAGATCTTCGAAAGATGTCCTTCCTACCAATGTGGCATTGATGGCCAGTATGCGAGTTCAGTCCAGTATAGTTGAGAGGATCAAGTTAGCTTAGTCAACAGATTCGAAGCTTTAGCTACTCAGAGCAGAGTGTGAGGTAAGACGACGGCCAGAGTTATGCATTCATAAAGATGGTACACTTCAACAGGGTAAGCGTCTTTGTGTACCCAGTGGAGATATCAGACAGGAAGTCATGGCAGAAGCTCACAGTTCGTAGTATTTCATTCATCCCGGTGGCACGAATATGTACCGTGATATCCGTCAGCACTTTTGTTGGAATGGCATAAAGAGGTGGTAGCCCGGTTTGTCTCTCGGTGTTTGGTTTGCAAATAAGTTAAAGCTGAGCATCAGAGACTGGCTGGATTTCTTCAGCCCTTGCCGATTCCAAATAAAAATAGGAGCATATAACCATGGATTTCGTGACTGGATTACCTAGATCCCCGGCCGGTAGAAATGCTATTTGGGTTATTATAGACTGGCTCACGAAAGTGGCTCACTGTCACGCCCCGCTCCCGTAGGTGCGATCGTCCTAGCTAAGGCGTGATGCCGCACGAGCCTAGATTGCGTTCGTGCAAGACAAATTCCATAATGGCCAATTTCAGCGGCTGCGACGGGGTCGTCGCACAGAAGTCCCATAAAGAGACATTGAATAATAGCAGCGGAATTTGAAGCAAAACACAAGTCATTCCAAAACACTCTTTTATTGATATTGAAACAAAGGTTACATTTGGAGCGCAAGGCCAAGATTACAATCACTCAAGCTCACTCATCTCATATTACAAGTCACTCAGCTCTCTATCATCTTTCAAATAGATTTGTCGATCCAGCGGAAGCTTCGGAAGGCGATGTCCATACATTATGTCCCGTATAAGTCTTTTCTCCATGAGACCGCACGCTTCAAATCGCCAAGGAACTCCGTGCCTCGACGCATCCAAGCGAGCTCCATGCCATGAGCTTCTATATGTGCCTGCACATGTAAACTATGTGGGTGTCAGTACTCAACTGTACTGGTGGAATAAGCTCCTCGCCCATCCATAAAAAACCAACACGTTTACTTTACTTTGTGCAACATAGTCTCCTTTTTTATTGTCTTTCTACTCTTACCTTAGGATCAGTTTTAGGACCGACGTCTTGGCCTATTCTGTGTCTCTAGACCATTCCGTGCTTGTAACATTATCGTTAACCTATCGAGTCGTGTTTACCTTTCGGCCAAAATCAGAGATGCAGCTACATGATAGACTCCTTTTTCCATGTGACCATGCTACAAAACCCATATTGAGGCCGTGTCTCGTAACTCACTTTGATTTAACCATATCGCCGCTTTGCGGCCCGTGCTACTTTGATCACCAACCGACCCAATCAAGACTTGTGATTCTTAGTGTCACTCAACCAACTTTGTCTTGCAGCGGTTTTTTCGACTTAAACTCACACAACTCAACCAACTTATGCAACTTATATGCCGACAACTCAAGACTCGACGTCACATCTCGTGCCGATTCACGTTGCCTATGTTGTAGCCATTCTTAAGCCCAAACATTTGTAATCTAACTTGTATACACATTTAACAACTCAACTCAATCCAAAGGCACTCACTTGGATTTGTCGCCATGCCGACTCATCTATATGATTTGGTCACTGACTCCCAAAGCCATGGTGGACTCCTTTTTAGCTGAGTATAGGATGGACCGGTTTGGGTAGCTAGCCCTAATCCGCGTCCACCGAATACTTTGCCCCAGGCGCAGCTATTTATTTGTTTCCCTTATTGCCCGCAACGGTCCCGAGGTGCCCACAGGTTGCCGTACGGAGAAACTCTACCTTGTCGACAAGTTGTCCATGACCATGCAAGACTCGACTCAAACTGACGTCTCACACAGTCATTGTACCTCTAGTGTTACCATCTCTTCAGGGCTAAATTTAATATTTCTCACATCTGAAATCTAGCATCGACGACCTGTAGTCGCGAGCAATCTTCTTTCTTGCCTCAACAACCCAGTCGTGAGCATTCTTCTTTCTTTCTTGTCCTATCATTTCACTCAACTCAAGAACAACTATTTAGACATTTTTCAAACTCAATGAATCAACCGTGGCTCGTACCTTAAAACACTAGGACCGTGCCATCGTCTTAAACCAACTTGAAACTCTATGTGACACCACCACCCAAGTCATGGTTGTACCCAGCCGTTAAACTTATAGGACCGTGCTTGCTACTACTCCTGATAGCTTAACGTAACTTGCCTAACTTACTTCGCAACAACTTGACGAGCAAGGTTGCGTCAAGCCTTGCATCGTAGGAACGTGTCGTGCACGCGTTTGACTTTTGAACAACCAAGATGTTTGGGTGCCTAGACTTATACCAGTAGCCATGCGATGCAACTTAACTCATGGGCAAGCCAAGGCTATGCCAAGCCTTGGACGATTGGACCGTGTATGCTTTATGAAGCATTTAAGCGGGCGACTCCTATGACTTAGGCTAACTCTGAGCTTTATGTCGAATACCAACTTTCCTTCTCCCAAGCCACGGGACGAAGGTCCGAGTGTCATTTTCAAAGCACGCCGTACACCAACTCTAAGCCGACCGTGGGACGTTTTCCATGTTCTAACTCAATTTGACTCGTCGGAATTATTCCCTTTAGCTATTTGGATTCGTCTCTTTTATTATCAAGCCTACTTATGCAAGTTGAAAACATATGATTTATTATGTGAAGGCTAAGATGAGGCAAGTTCACCGAAACTACCCCACCTGAGCGAGCGATCGCCTCGACCGAGCGACGTCTTCGAGCAGCCGTTGCAAGGCTAAGTCTGAACGCCGTCGGCATTTCGATTTCTCCGATTGACTGAGCAGGATGGGGCACTACATCATACACAACTCAGAAAAAGTTTCGTCCTCAAAACTAACTGAGTACACCTATCGACTTATCACTTTTACTCAACATTCAAGGACTCTAGTACACACTTCTCCTATGGGTTCCCTCAAATCCGAGCCACGCTCATGCTACCCTCAATCCTTTCTTCAAAACTCACGATCTTAAAATCCTCGACACTTTCCCGTTCCTTAAATCTCACTTGATTTAGTGTATCACTTAGTTTGGATCGTACACATATTCTAGGCGTCCCCAAAATACATGCATTTCAGCCAAGCCTCGTGATAGAGAATCTGCTATCACCACTCGAGTCGGATCGTGCACATATTCGGGCATCCCTGATATATGTGTATGTCAACCGAGCTCGCGAGTGGTGCCTCCACAATCCTACCACTTCGCACTCGGACGTCTGCCTAACCGCTAGGCTATATCTTTCCGTCAGTATTGGAATCATAGTTCCCAAACAACAATATCAACACTGACCCCATCCTAAGGTCAAACCAAATTGATAGTACGGGGTTTTCTACCCAAGCTCGCATTACTCCGATTTCTAAACATCGAGCATCGATTTCCTACGCACATCCCAATATTTGTCGTACGGGGTCCGAGTCCTTTAGCAAGGCCGTCCTACGATAATTCACATTGAACCAATACTCAACAAGAACGTATCGCTCGTTCATCAAGCCATTTTGTATAGTCTATCCCTCGCACACGTTCGACATAATTCACCTATCAATCCTTTACAAGTCAAGCACGCTACGACACAATCCACCGCTAAACCACCATTCACATTTCATATTCCCTAAGTCATTTATCCCAATTCATGCATTCGATCATGAGGTCGTCTAACTTAACAATATGTTGTATCCCGATCTCACGCGATTCAGATTATCCACGGTGGGCATGAATAACCATGCACGCTCCCGCGGGATAGTCATCCTCATCGGTACGTAACTCTTATTTCTGTGTCTAGACTAATTCATTCTCGATGTGCGGATTGGACCTACTCAATCCTCAAGTTTATTTCATTCATCAATCGCAAGTCTAAACATCCTCGAATTTTCTTTCGTATCAAGCCAACAAGTCAAGACAATCAAAGTTGCCGTATCCTAATTTTCTGAGTTCGATCATTCCTGCGACATGAATCACCATGTCAACGCTCACGCGGAACGATCGTCCCAAATCTGATACAACGCATGTGCGAGGCTGGAGTTGCGCTCGCACAAGATAAGATCGTCGATGTTGTGGCTATCAACATAACCATCAAGACACGATCATTTTCATCCAACATTCATCTCGATCAAAATCCTAAGTATTGCATCCACCCGAACAATAACACTTGTACGATCATCATTCGCCGAGGCAGAGTACTCCCGAGTTATCGCATATCGATCTTTGATATGCCTCAATACCGTCGACGATATGCGTAACCTGACGATCTTCCTTTGCAATAAATTCTGAGTCGTGTAAATGGTGCTATCATCCGACTGGATAATCTCTTCGATATTCAATTCAAGTTCTATCATTATCCCTCGAATCATTCACAATATCAAATTCCTCAAATCCAAATTTGTGTATTCGTTCATCCCTTTATCTTAAGTCATCGAGCAACATTCAATCTAATCCTTAGAGTCATTGTGTAACTTCAAAATTCAACATTTCATGCACGCTATCTTTCTGTCGTGCTAACTTTTTGTATACGATCCGCATCAATTTCCTCGATCAAGTCATCCATTCGTACACCCTAACTTTTTCTTCGATTCGATTTCACCTACTCAATCGTTTTTGCGTTTCATACTTCGCATAATCCTCAATCCCGTGCACGTCCCGTGCACGTTAATTTCTAATTTGTTCGAATCACACATCACCAAATCTTTTAAGACTATAACTTGTTCAATGATACTTAATCTACGGCTTTGCATATGTGCGACGCTTGCTAATAGACTCACCGATACCCCAAATCCTCAATCGATCGATCGACATCCCTGAGGCTATCGTATACACCACTCAGGGATAATGTCATTCAACTAATCCTCAACTATCATTTGAATCAAAATCGGCTTCTTTGAATCCCGTTCGAACCATTCCTCGAATTCTAAGCACGTACATCTATATCTCACCGACGTTATCGTCGCTCGATAGCGCCCCTATCGATAGGTATCTCTCTATTACTCAATCGAGTTCAACTCATTCTTGCTCGACATAATTCGAATCCTACACTCGACTTTTTTAAGGTCGATACAACTTTTTGGTGTATATGGCCAGCCCGACTTAACCAACCGTGCTTACGCGAACCATCTTTTTGTTTTGTCAAAAACTGTTCTCCTACGTTTTGTAAAATAGTTAGACTTATTGTATGGACATCCCGTGGGATGATTGAGAGAGAGTGCACCAACGATATCAATATGCGGAAGCAACATTCAAAGTTTTGCGGAAGCAACGAGTTAAAGAATTCAATCGATAGTCCAAGGACGTAAAGCCGTGCTCTGATACCATTATGTCACGTCCCGCTCCCGTAGGAGCGATCGTCCTTGCTAAGGCGTGATGTTGTACGAGCCTAGATTGCGCTTGTGCAAGACGGGTTCCATAACGGCCGATTTCAACGGCTGTGACGGGGTCGTCGCACAGAAGTCCCATGCAGAGACATTGAATAATAGCAGCAGAATTTGAAGCAAAACATAAGTCATTCTAAAATACTCTTTCATTGATATTGAAACAAAGGTTACATTTGGGGCGCAAGGCCAAGATTACAAGCACTCAAGCTCACTCATCTCACATTACAAGTCACTCAGCTCTCTCTCATCTCTCAAATAAATTTGTCTATCCAGCGAAAGCTTCGGAAGGCGATGTCCATACATTATGTCCCGTATAAGTCTTTTCTCCATGCGGCCGCACGCTTCGAATTGCCAAGGAACTCCATGCCTCGACACATCCAAGCGAGCTCCGCTCCACGAGCTTCTACCTGTGCCTGCACATGTAAACTATGTGGGTGTCAGTACTCAACTGTACTTGTGGAAAGAGCTCCTCGCCCACCCATACAAAACCAATACACTTTACTTTGTACAACATAGTCCCCTTTTTGATTGCCTTTCTACTCTTGCCTTAGGATCAGTTTTAGGACCGACGCCTTGGCCTATTCTGTGTCTCTAGACCATTCCGTGCTAGCAACATTATCATTAACCTATCGAGTCGTGTTTGCCTTTTGGCCAAAATCAGAGACGCAGCTACATGATAGACTCCTTTTTCCATATGACCGTGCTACAAAACCCATATTGAGGCCGTGCCTCGTAACTCACTATGATTTAACCATATCGCCGCTTCGCGGCCCGTGCTACTTTGATCACCAACCGACCCAATCAAGACTTGTGATTCTTAGTGTCACTCAACCAACTTTACCTTGCGGCAGTTTTCCGACTTAAACTCACACAACTCAACCAACTTATGCAACTTATATGTCGACAACTCAAGACTCGACGTCACATCTCGTGCCGAAGCACGTTGCCTATGTTGTAGCCATTCTTAAGCCCAAACATTTGTAATCTAACTTGTATACACATTCAACAACTCAACTCAATCCAAAGGCACTCACGCGGATTTGCCGCCATGCCGACTCATCTATATGATTTGGTCACTGACTCCCAGAGCCATGGTGGACTCCTTTTTAGCTGAGTATAGGATGGACCAGTTTGGGTAGCTAGCCCTAATCTGGGTCCACCGAATACTTTGCCCCAGGCGCAGCTATTTATTTCTTTTCTTTATTGCCCGCAACGGTCCCGTGGCTCCACAGGTTGCCGTACGGAAAAACTCTACCTTGTCGACAAGTTGTCCATGACCATGCAAGACTCGACTCAAACTGACGTCTCATACAGTCATTGTACCTCTAGTGTTACCATCTCTTCAGGGCTAAATTCAATACTTCTCACATCTGAGATCATGCATCGACGACCCGTAGTCGCAAGCATTCTTCTTTCTTACCTCAACGACCCAGTCGTGAGCATTCTTCTTTCTTTCCTGCCCTATCATTTCACTCAACTCAAGAACAACTATTTAGACATTTTCCAAACTCAATGAATCAACCGTAGCCCGTGCCTTAAAACACTAGGACCGTGCCATCGTCTTAAACCAACTTGAAACTCTATGTGACACCACCACCTAAGTCATGGTTGTACCCAGCCATTAAACTTATAGGACCGTGCTTGCTACTACTCCTGATAGCTTAACGTAACTTGCCTAACTTACTTCGCAACAATATGACGAGCAAGGCTGCGTCAAGCCTTGCATCGTAGGAACGTGCCGTGCACGCGTTCGACTTTTGAACAACCAAGATGTTTGGGTGCCTAGACTTATGCCAGTGGCCATGCGACACAACTTAACTCATGGGCAAGCCAAGGCTATGGCAAGCCTTGGACGATTGGACCGTGTATGCTTTATGAAGCATTCAAGCGGGCGACTCCTATGACTTAGGCTAACTCTGAGCTTTGTGTCGAATACCAACTTTCCTTCTCCCAAGCCACGGGACGAAGGACCGAGTATCATTTTCAAAGCACGCCGTGCACCAACTCTAAGCCGACCGTGGGATGTTTTCCATGTTCTAACTCAATTTGACTTGTCGGGATTATTCCCTTTAGCTATATGGATTCGTCTCTTTTATTATCAAGCCTACTTGTGCAAGTTGAAAACATACGATTTATTATGTGAAGGCTAAGATGAGGCAAGTTCACCGAAACTACCCCACCTGAGCGAGCGATCGCCTCGACCGAGCGATGTCTTCGAGCAGCCGTTGCAAGGCTAAGTCCGAACGCCGTCGGCGTTTCGATTTCTCCGATTGACTGAGCGGGACGGGGCACTACACTCACTTTCTCCCATTCAGAGTTGGTCAGTCGACGGCTCAGCTAGCAGAGATGTACCTCAGGAAGATCGTCAGATTTTATAGTATACCAGTCAGTATCACCTCGGACAGAGATTCAAGATTTACGTCGCACTTTTGGTGCAGTCTGTAAGAGAGTTTGGGAACTCACCTCCAGTTCAGCTCAGCTTATCATCCGCAGACAGATGGTCAGTAAGAGCGTACCAAACGAACCTTGGAAGATATGTTAAGATCTTGTACACTCGACTTTGGTGGTTCGTGGGAAGATCACCTGTACCTGGTGGAGTCCTCGTACGACAACAATTTCCAAGCCAGTATCTAGATGGCACCGTTCGAGGCACTGTATGGTAGGAAGTACAGATCCCCGCTAGCATGGAATGATGTTGGAGAGAGGCAGATGCTCGGTCCGAAAATAATTACTGAGACAGTTGAGGTGGTCAGAAGAGTCAGAGATCATCTTCGCGTCGCACAAGATCGGCAGCGCCATTGGACCGATTCTCATCTGCGTCCCCTTGAATTTTCTGTTGGCAACCATGTATTTCTTAGGATCTCGCCTACCCGTGGCGTCATTCGTTTCGGCGTGCGGGGAAAGCTTAGTCCTAGATATATAGGGCCATTCAACATTCTAGAGTGAGTAGGTGATGTGTCCTATCGTCTCGCTCTTCCGCCGTTATTACATGAGGTGCATGATGTCTTCCATGTATCCCAACTACGACGATATATCCCAGACCTAAGCTATATCCTAGATCATTCGGAATTGGTTGTTGGTACTAACCTTTCATATAAGGAGAGGCCTGTATCCATATTGGATCGAAGAGAGAAGATACTCAAGAACAAGACTATCAAGTTAGTCCGTGTTGCTAGGGGTCATCACTCTTTGGGTGAGTCAACGTGGGAGCGTGAGGATGATATCCGATCGCGATATCCTGACCTGTTTGACTCGTAAGGTATAATATTTTTCTTATGCCTCATGCTCTCAATTCCTTGCTTGAATGAATGATTGCATGGTGGACTGCTTAGTATAGCTTGTTTTTGATTAGTATAGCTTGTCCTTGCCTCTCTAGCCTCTTAATTAAATTCTGAGGACATAATTCTTTTAAGGTGGGTAAAGTTCTAATGCCCGTAGTTCGTATTACGTATTTTGGTACACGTGTACGTATTTTGACTCATATTGTATGTCTCATTTGCGTGGTTTATTTTGGCATTTCATTTGCTTGGTTCAGCTTGGTTCGATTTTTGCATGTGGACCAACCCCACCGACCACTCACTCTCTTCCTTATAAGCCACCAACCCCTTTCTCTCTCCTCATTCACTTGTTTATTACTTCTTCTTTTTCCTCCATTAACTCTCTCCACCTACCAAGAGAGTCTTAGGCAAGTACAACTTGCTTCATGGAGGAAATCAAATTTTGTTGTTCCATTTTCTTCCTCACGAGATTCTAAGACACTTTAGTACTTAGCATTTTCAATTTCCATGGTTTAATTTTTGTAGATCTAAGTTTGTTGCTGTTTTGGATTTCTTGGGTTTTGATCTATCAAACTTTATTATTTTCAAGTTTTTGTTGTTCTATGTTGTAGAGAATTTCTTTCTGTCCCATTTTGACCTATGGAAGTCCGGATTCTGACCTTAGATGAAGGATTTTTTGGAGCTTGGAAGCGATGGCTTTCATGGTTCTTCTTCTCGGAAAAGTTGAGAAGAAGAACAGTGCTTGACTGCATGGCTTTTTCATGCGGCAAGTCCCCTGCGGCTCATTTTGGCCGCATAAGCATCTCGGTCTTTATACCATTTTTCCCCTAGCCGCATGAGCCTTTTCCCCTGGCCGCATGAGTCTTTAACTCCCTGGCCGCATGAGCCTTTTTCCCCTGGCCGCATGAGCCTTTTTCCCCTGGCCGCATGAGCCCTTAACTCCGTGGCTGTATGAGCCTTTTTCCCCTGACTGCATGAGCCCTTAACTTCTTGGCCGCATGAGCATTTTTCCCCTGGCCGCATGAGCCCTTAACTCCCTGGCCGCATGAGCCTTTTTCCCCTAGCCGCATGAGCCCTTAACTCCCTGGCCGCATGAGCCTTTTTTCTCTGGCCGCATGAATCTTTAACTCCCTGGCCGCATGAGCCTTTTTCCCCTGGTAGCATGAGCCCTTAACTTCCTGGCCGCATGAGCCCTTTCCCCCTGGCCGCATAAGCCTGTTTCCCCTTAGCCGCGTGGCCCTACTTCCCCTTAGCCGCATGGCCCTGTACCCTCTTGACCGCATAAGCCATGACCCTGGGCTCCCGGGCCGTATAGCTCTTTTCATAGCCCTTGCACCCCTTTTATCATGTTGAGTTGTTATATTTATGCTTTTGTCTCATGACCCTTCGTGTAACTTGGGTCCCTTGATAGAATGCTTATACCATGTTAATTCTACACATGTTCCATGAACCATAGTGACCCGTCGTGGTGCACTCTTGACAAGTAATATGGCATGATAGTGGCCCGTCGTGGCACACTCTTGATAAGTGAACCTGACATGATATACCTCGATATGCTGTTACGACGGCTAGCACGACATGAGTAGAATGAATGGCCTGGACACCGTGACGATTGTGTTTGTACAAATGAACCATTATTGCTTGTATCATGTCTAGGGCAGGGACCCCTGAGTACCATAGTCAAGGGTACCTACTGAAATTGACTAAGGCTAATAACTAGAATAATCCAGTAGTCATGAAAAGATTTTCCAGCTACAGGCAATCCCGTTATCTGGGGCGCAAGTGGAATTGTAGCCTGCCGACGAGTAGGGCACATTTCCAGCACACTGTCATGTATTGCACCCTTCATGAACGGATATTCGACCTGGATAACCTGGAGGGTCTGCAGGGCTTGTGGCTGTTGGAATAATCTTATTGCATCTTGCTAGTAACTAGGCATGTGATAACCCTAGTTAGTTAAAGTATCAAGCCGTACTTCTTGCTTGGCCGTAAATGTCGGATGGAGTCTAAGCCTTGTCTTGTCCCAGTACCTGGTTACTTCAGTAACATAATTGCTTATGTCTACCTTGTCAATAACGGATGTGAATAACTTCTCATCTCTGGATATTATTTGCCATATTTAGATTTCATGTCTTAATTATCTTCTTATTTTATGTTCTGATATGCTGGTTTTAGTTCTTAAGTGAATCCTTCTTTGTGGCACTTGCTCTTTCTGGAATCTGACCTAGCTGGTTTTACGTGGCCAGATACCGGAGCAGCTCCAGAGGATCTCCTACGTTCCAGCCAGATGGTGACCACCAGGCGCAACAAATCCTCGGGTTGATCATGTATGACTAAAACTCTTGCTAGTCTTCACATTTTGTATGACTAGCTTCATGATCATCTAAATATGTAATGTATAGGATGCCTTACTATTGTATATTTGGTGCTCTGACATCTTGTAACTGTTATTACTTGCTTGAGATTGAGACAATAGGCTTGTTCATGACCTTAAAGACTGATGGCTTGTAGTTAAACCCTCATGTATCTAGACAACCATGACCGTATAGCGAGGTGGGTTGTACTTCAATATACGTAGCTAGCTATATTGCCCCTGCTCTCCAGTATTCTGGTTCTGGGGCGTTACAACCAGCTTGGCCGAATCTTTGTGCCTCTAGTAGGTGAAATTCTGACAAATACCTGATCTCCTGCCTCAAACTCCAAGATCTAATGCCTACTGTCCGCCCAATGCTTTTGGCAGTCTTATGCAATCTCCAGCATCTCTCTGATCATTTTTATTTTATCAGTGTCATCTGTAAACATCTCTGGCCCCAACATGACTCAATCTCCAACGTCGTCCTATGCTAATGGAATGCGGCAATGACGTCATACTGCCTCAAACGGTGTCATCTGAATGCTGGCCTGGTAGCTATTATTGTAGGAGAACTCAACCAGGTACAGGTGATCTTTCCAAGATCCTCTAAACTGCAAGACACATGATCTCAACATATCCTCAAGTGTCTGGATAATCTTTTCGGACTGGTCGTCGGTCTACGGATGGTACACTGTGCTAAACTTCATCTGTGTCCCCAAGCTTTCTTGCAAACTCTTTCAATAATATGTGAACCAGGTATCCCTATCTGATACAATGTTGACTGAAACTCCATAAAGCCGGTATATGTTCTGTATGTAGAGAGTTGCTAACCTTTCGTGGATAAACCAACCTTGAAAGGAATAAAATGAACAGACTTGGTCAGTCTGTCCACAATTACCGAGATGGCATCCTTCCCTCCTTGGGATCTAGGTAACCCTATTACAAAATCTATGGTAATATGCTCTCATTTCTATTCCGAAATGGGAAACGGTTGTAACAAACCTGCTGGCCTCTAATGATCTGCCTTCACCTGCTGGCAGATCAAGCACCTGAGACAAATTCAGTCACGTCTCGCTTCATTCCAAGCCACCATATATGCGCCCTCATGTCCTTGTACATCTTATTTTCTTGTAGGTGTATAGAATGTTGTGACTAATGTGCTTCTTTTATCAGTTCATTCCTTAGTTCACCAGTCGGCACCTCGTGCCATGCCTCAAAGCTCCATCTAGAGCTATGGAAAAACCTTCAAGTGTTCTAGCTAACACTCGGTCTCTTAATTTGCACAGAGTCTCGTCCTGGAACTGAGTCTTCTTGCCTCCGCTGATTAGACTGGAATGCACTTATAGTTGCATCATGGGCGAGTCCACTCCTGGTACAATTGCTTCTTTCCCAAGCTTCAATATTATTGCTTCTGGTAGCACAATCTCCAGACTGAGCTTCTCCATGTCTTCTAGCTGGTGTCGTTCTTCGTTAAAATAGCCATCGGGTACCTGCAAAGTGCATCAGCAACGACATTAGCCTTACCTGGATGGTACTGTAGGTTGATGTCAAAGTCCTTCAAAGCTCCAACCATCACCTCTGGCACATGTTGAGCTCCCTCTGGGTAAAGATATACTTGAAACTTTTGTGGTCTGTGTATATGTCTACCTTTTCGCTATAAAGATTATGCTTCCAGAGCTTCAGGGCGAAGATGACTGCTGCTAGCTCCAGATCATGCGTCGGGTAGTTCTTCTCATGGTTTCGTAATTGCCGAGAAGCATAAGCAATTACCTTTCCATGTTGTAATACACAGCCCAATCCTTTGCCTAAAGCGTCGCAGTAGATAGAGAATCCACCTGATCCTGATTGTAGCATCAATATAGGTGTTTATCAAGATTCACTTTAGTTCCTCAAATGACGCCTGGCATGCTTCGGTCTAAACAAACTCTTCGTTCTTTCTGGTTAGCTTTGTCATAGGCTCAGCAATCCTTGCGAAGTCCTTCACGAACTTCCTGTAATACCCTGCTAAGCCTAGGAAGCTTCTGATCTCCGTAATTGAACTGGAGTATCCAAGACTCTACTGCTACTAGCTTCTTGGGATCCACAGATATCCCTTCTCCTGTGACAACATGGCCAAAAAAATCTACTTTATCTAAGAAAACTCACACTTGGACATCTTACCATATAGCTTCTCCTTCCTAAAAGTTCCAAGACTATCCGCAAGTGCTTCTCATGCTTTTCTTGGGTCTTCGAGCAGATCAGAATGTCGTCGATCAAGACAACGACAAACTGGTCCAGGTAGTCATGGAAGATCTTGTTCATGAGATTCATGAATACAGCTGGGCATTTATAAGTCCAAAGGTCATGACCAAGAACTCATATTGTCCATACTTGGTGTTTAATGCTATCTTCGGAAATCATCCTCTCGTACTTTGACCTGGTGATATCCTGACCTGAGGTCAATCTTCGAGAAAACCTTCGCTCCGCTCAGCTGATCGAAAAGTTCATCGATCCTGGACAGAGGGTACTTGTTCTTGATGGTGATGTTGTTCAATGACCAATAATCTATGTATCCGTACGGTTCCATCCTTTTTGGACACGAACAAAACTGGTGACCCCCAGGGTAAAGCTCTATCTCTGATAAATCCCTAGGCCTTGAGCTCATCAATCTGGTCCTTTATCTCCTTAGCCTCATTAGGGTTAACTCTGTAGATTCTCTGTGAAATAGGGGAAGAGCCAAGTACTAGATCGATAGTGAACTCCACATCCCGATCACAGGGTAATTCGGGAAGGTTGTTAGGAAAGAAATCTAGGAATTCTACTATCAGGGGGGTGATGGGTCCGAAATCTCCTGTAATTGAGGTGTAGGAGACACACCCCATGCTTTCTGGTGCTCAGCTACCTTAAACTTAGGTCCTCCAGGTGGACTAAAGATAACACAACCCCAATGACAGTCTATCAGGACGTGTTGCTTGTTCAGCCAGTCCATTCCTAAGACTACATCATAGTTAGGAAGAGGCATAACTAGAAGGGGTGCTAGGAAGGTGTAACCTAAGATAGTGATAGGGCAGGTGCAAGTCTCTATGATAGGGATAGGTTCCTCTCCGGTCATTACTCTACAGATCAACTTACTACACCCTACATTTATATGGTATACAGCAATAAAATCCGATGATATAAATAGTGTGATGCTCCACAATCAAATAAAGCTAAAGTCGGGTGCGAATGTAAACAAATGGCACCTGCATGACATCTCCTTTAGTCTCCAACTCTGCTTCTGGCTTCTCAACGGCCAAGGTGTCACGACCCGTACCCAATAATTTGGGCATGAATCATATACACGTCCAGCCTACGCCGCAGAGTCGGCTGTAGAACGCTGTACAATATGATGAACAACCACGCAGTAAAATAAATCACAAAGAGTATTTAAGACTAAAACACAACTCAGCTGTCATGAATAGAATCGTCTCATAATGAAAGAGAGTCTAAATCAAAGTAATCTCTACTACATGTCTCATCTCAGCTCATAAATCAAATACAAGGTCTCAGCACTAACAAATGACTAAGATAGAGCAGCGGGGTCAGCTGCTGAATAATCCTCCTGATAAACAAGGTTCGTCTCTAAGCCATCTCCCACATATGGGCCATACTCCTCTGGACACACGATCTCATCGCCATCACCTAAAATTTGTTTGGTTACCTAGTCAGGATGGAACGAGTACAATTCACTGAGTGCAGTTCCAAATATGAAGATGACTATACAACAGGG
>JANAVB010000833.1:0-51410 GCA_029216955.1 Iris pallida
TCCCTACCGGAGGTGGTACATCTTCTGGAATGAGAGGATCTGGAGATACAGAATTTTGATTGACAGCAGGCTCTTGACTAAGATTATTCAAGGGTACATCAACCCCTTGACTATCTTGAGTTTGTGCTGCTACCTGCATCGGAGTTACCACTGCCGGTTGAACAGTCTGCTGAGTCATTATTATTTGATGCATACTTTGCATCATTGCAAGCATGTCTTTCAATGACTGCTCAACTGCAGAGAGACGTTGTTCTGTATTAGCAGTTGACGTCTCCGGTTCATCTCCGATAGCATAGGATTCAACCTCCCTTGAACATACAGAAGGATTGGTATAGAGGTATGAATCAACACTATCAGTTTTTGACTCCAACGACTGGGTACCCCCAGCTTCTGAATCTGAAATTGTACCGATCTTTGAACTCTTGATCGAGTATTCTGATATACCCCTTCAAAAGTATCAAGAAGTCGGTTGAATTGTTGTTGGCTTGGAGTCCGGGACGAATTGCATCTTAGACGTTGTCCTCTATTGGTATGAGATGCCATGTTGACCGACGCATATGACAACTCATGTTCTTGGTCATCAACTTGCTGCTGAGGCACATTATAGCTTAATCGATCAAAAACTGACCGTTTAGAAGCCGAACAGCAACACTTGATTACAATCTGGTGACACTCACAATAGTAATTTTCTTGAGGGAGTGTCACAGGAGATTTTCTGTTTTTACGCTTTTGTACGAGTAACTCGCGTAAATCAGAAGGAGTAGAGGGAGTAGTCTTCTTTATTATATTTGGGACAGAGAAACATTTAGTCCCTTGTGTATAAAGAAGATTACTGGCTGCATTAGTAGAACCAAATTGTATATTTTTACGCGCTTGGAGTTGCGTACGTAAATCTTACGATTTTTATGCACAAAGGACTCCATCAGCATTACGCGTAATTTGAAGGTTTGGTACCTTGCGTAAAGCAGTATAAGAAGGCTGTTGGTGGAAAACTGAAGCTTTACCAACAATAGAATTTTTGTTTTTACGCTACATGTGTGCAGACAAATTCACTTTAGATGCAAAGGCATCATTGTGAACTTTATCTACGCTATCACCGACAGAAGATTTACCTTTACGCGTAGAGCACAAAACATGAGTATCTGCCATGTCACAGACGGGAGATTTTCCTTTACGTGCAGAGCGTAAAGCTTGAGAGTCTACCACGTCACAGACGGGAGACTGATTTTTATGCGCAGAGCGTAAAGCTTGAGAGTCTACCACGTCACAAACGGGAGACTAATTTTTACGCGCAGAGCGTAAAGCTTAATTTTTACGTGCAGAGCATAAAACTTGGGAGTCTACCACGTCACCGACGGAAGATTGATTTTTACGTCCAAGGAGCATCACTGAAGTAGAGACTGCCTCATCACAGACGGGAGCCTCTACAACAGGAGTGGGAAGGATTCCTTTGCCTTCCAAGACAGCAGGGAGATCCGAGGATGCTTTGGACTTAGGAATCCAAACTTTTCGTGCCTTCCGCAATTTTTGAACATTGGAGTAGCGAGTACTACCCCCAGTTCGGAGCATTTCTTCGTAAGCAGTCTGGTCGAAGTGAACAACCAGAGTCTTCTTTGTCGATCTGACCGACACATCATCATATTGAGCAATTGCCTTCTCGTCAGAGGAGAAGGTCGTCCCCAGCAGAGTCGCTATTTTGTTAACTGAAATAGTAACGCCCTAGTCCCAAAATACGTAGGACTAGGAACGTAGACATGCCAGCTGTATTCATACGAAGTACATAGGCCTCGTATGGATACATAAGCTGTAAAATGCAGTAGAACCACAACAAACTAATCTCATCCATAAAATAAAAGAATAAAAGATGTCATATAATCAACTATGAACTGTCATTGGTACATGTAGTTAGGCGAAGACAAATCCACTACCAACTATGAAAAGAAATACATAATAAAAGAAAGATTTTGGCGAGCGAAGCGAAGACGATCAAAGTGCAATCATCCTCGGAGAAATAGAGATGGTCACGGCTAGAGCTAGAACACCTGCGAAACACAAGAGCACACACCTGGCGAGATAACCAGGTCCTCAGAGGGACGTAACAAGACACATAATATCATGCCATAAACTGAATAATAAAATCTCAACAGAAAAGTATATATATTTCTAACAATAAAGATCCTTAACCATTCTATGTGAAAATGCATTTTGAAGACAATGTTCCACACAAGGGCTCTCGAGACTAGAAATACGACGCGTTAGCGTTTCAAACCAAGGCACTAGTGGCATCTAGAGAAAAGTAAATACACGGCCCATTAACATTCGGGTGAGAGCTAAGGGACATCTAGAGGAAAATAAATGCACGACCACTAGATCTTGGGTGAGTCACTAACGGCAGCTAGAGGAAAGTAAATGCACGGCATATTTGTGTTTCAACCGAGGCACTAGTGGCATCTAGAGAAAAATAAATAAGTGCACGGCGCACTAGCTCTCGACTGAGTCACAAATGGCAGCTAGAGAAAAGTAAATGTGTGAAAGCCCATGCGCCTAATAACTGTCTTCCCCTCCCCATGCACTACTCGTGCTGAATCCATACCACGATATTTCTAATAACCGCTAAGTCTTCAAGGTAATTATATTAGCAGTTATATCCTAACGCTCGTCCTGTACGTACTGATGTACGGTCGGTACGCAAGTCCGAATCTATATGAGACACGTGACATCGTGGCACACAGGTGTCGGGCCAATGAATGCGGCACAAACAAAGGTGGTCCCTTAACTCTAGGCCAAATGCATAAAGAAAAATAAAGTATAGTAATTTACAACTACATAGGATTTTAAAAGAAAAACTTATAAAAAAATAAAACATACATGATATTGAGCAAGAAATTAAACAGTAAAGGCAAGGTGTCTTGCCTGGTAGGACGCCTGGTGTGCTGCGATAATCATGGTGGCACGGTCTGCAACTTCGGTGCAACAACTGTGCAAGGTGACCTCGGGTGGTGGCACGGACATTTCTATTGGATCCAGAAGGGTCAAATTGGTTAGGCTGGACATAAGGTAGTCCAGAATTGGAAGGGAATATGAACGATGGGCTGAATCACGAGATGGAGAAAAACCGTAGGAAGTCGATTAATATATTTGGTTTTAGAAAATATTTTATAATACTTGAAATATAATTTATTAGTCTTTCAAATAAACACCCAAAAATCGAAAGTTATTTTTTAAGGCAAAAAGATCTAAGTTTCTCAAAATAAGTTTTAGTAGGAAACTACATATTTTTATTAGCCAAAATTAATAAACTAGAAATTTATAGTATAATTTGGTGACTACTTTTATTGACCAATATATCTTTAGAAAATATAAAATCTAAAAAAAGAAAACAATAGATAAGTTAGGGCTATAAAATAGATTTTGTCAAAGTACTATTTTTGGTAAAATCTACCTTTGAGAATAGTTGGAAAAATAATATTTTCATAGAAATTTCTAAAAATAATAATGTTTGCAAAGAAATAGTTTTAGCAATAAGAGCAACAATAATCATAATAAAAATACTATGAATAATAATAATACTAATACTAATATTAGTAAGTATAATAACAACACATAAAAATATTTATATATATTTATCCAAAGTTATACTAAGGTCGTATAAATTAACCTACTAGACTTGTAGCCCAAAAATAAGGATTAACTATATTATAGTCTAAAATAAGTTATGAAAATAAATTCAATCCCTTAAGCCCAATGGCCCAGTCCAGTACCAAGCCCAAAATTTTCCTTCTTCCTAATGATGCCTTTTATACCACAACAACAACAACAACAACAACAACAACAACAACAACAACAATATCAACAACAATAATAATAATAATAATAATAATAATAATAATATTGATAAAAAAAATATTAGATTACTTAACCATTTGCAGCATTAATGCTGCTCCCTCTATTCGAGGAGACCCGAGAAGTGAGTGAGAGAGAACGAGGGAGAGGAAAAGAGGGAAAGGCGGAGGGGAGAGAGAGAGAGCGGAGGAGATTGGGAGAGGTGGTGGAGCGCTGCTCCGGGCTGAGGGGGGCTCGCGCTAGCGGAGCTGCAGAAAAAGAAAAAGAAGCGGAAGGCCGGCAGCGGTGGGGTCGCGCGACGGCGGGCGTCTCCGGCGCGGATCGGGTCGACGCCGGAAAAAGGAGGCTGGGCTTGCCAAATTTGGTGATCGGAGGCGGAGCGGATGCTGGTTGGACGCGGTGACTGAGAGTAGCAGCTGTCGTCGGAGGTTTGGATGTCGGAAAAGAGAGGAGGGAGGCACAAACTCACCAGTCCCGATGGTGGAACCAGGACACGGTAGATGGCGACGAAGGTGCTGGCTCGAGCACCGAGGCGGCACTCAGTGACGGACGTGCGAAGGAAGTCGGTGGTCCTCCAGATCTGGAACGACCGAATCTGGTGGTCCCGATTACCAATGCTCACCGGAGCACTGTCGGAGCATGGCGCCGCGTGGGATCGAAACACGACGATGGAGGTTAGTGGTGGTGAGTATGGGTTTTATTGGTGGTATTGGAAAGTTGCGGGTGGCCGAGAAGGCTAGGGCTCCGGTGATGTAGGCGTCGCTGTGGTGCCAGTGGTAGCCGCGCTGGTCCTCGGTGGAAGCTATTCGAGAGGGAGCAGGGAACAGTCGATTGTGGTGGGTGATGGTGATAAAACAGCGGCGGTGGCCGCTTGTAGACGGTGGTGGTGGAAAGTTGTTGGTGGTCTCGTGGTGGTGAACAGGGTAAGGCCGGTCGGCCGGAGTGGCTTGCTGTGGTGTTGTTGGTGAAGAAGGGTTGGTCGGGAAGGAAATGGCGCTGGCGGCTGTGATGGCGGGGAGTGGTGGAGGAGGTGCTTTGGGCTGATGGTGGTGGTGTTGGCAAGGACTGGCTGTTGGTGCCGCCATTGGTGGTTGTCTGTGATCGGCCGGAGGGGCCAGACGGAGGATGCCATGGGCACTGCGGTGGAGTTTGGGTGGTGTCAGGTGTTAGGTTTAGGTGATCGTATCGAAGTTTGTCCGACTAGGGGTGTAAACGGGTCGGACGGACACGGACAGTTCATTGTCCGTGTTCGGTCCGAAAATAAAAATGAGTTCGGACGGACGGACACGGACAGTCCACTGTTCGAATTCGGGCCGGACGGACACGGACAACCACTGTTCGTTAATTCAATCGGACGGTCCGCGGACAAATTAAATATATTATCAAAAGCTATTATTTTATCAAGATTACTTGATAGTTGCTAAAAAAATCAAGTTGAAAGAAAATATAATGGAAGGTTATAGAATACAACAAACAATGGTAAAAGGTTAATGAAAATCGAGACCGGACAACAATAAATTGATGCAAAACCAAAATGATATGACATAATTGATGCAAAACCAAAAGGAGTTTCCACTATCGGACGGTCCGCGGACAAATTCGGACCGGACATGGATATGACCGTGTCCGTGTCCGATTTTTAAACGGATCAAAAAATATGTCCAAGTTTTGTTCGTTAATCAATCGGACGGCCCGCGGTCGAACCATTTATCGAGCCGGACACGTACGGACAACGGACTACTTTGTCCATTTTACACCCCTATGTCCGACACGAGAGGGGGCTCTGTATACTCGATTTGTGTCTGGGTTTGTTGGACACAGACGTGATGATGTATATGTAGAAGAAAAGGATATAGTGGATGGGAAGGGGACACGAACATGATGCACGCATGATAAAATGTTTGTGGTGTTGATGGAATTGGTTTAGTGAAATTTTTATGTGGAGGAGTACCTCTCCTTATATAGGAGGTGAGAATTCCCACTTGGATAAGGATTAGGATTTAAACCCAATTAGATAATTCAATTTAAATCAAATCTAAATTCAATTTAAATTCTAAATTTAAATCTAGATAATCTAGACTCAAACTAAATATAATTTCTACCTTTAAACTATTTAAATTAAATCCATAAAATCAAATCAAAATTTAAAATGGTCACAATAACTTTCAAATATATTTTTTAAAATATCAATAATAATAATTTTGAAAATAATAAATATTTTTAAATATTTTTGAATAATAAAATATTAATATTAATAAATATAAAAAATTACATTTTTATTTATAATAAACTAATAAAATAGTTAGGAAATATATACGTATGGACAAAGAATATTATTTATTATTAATAACTATTATAAACAAAAGACTTTTTATAAATAAATAAAATAATGGACTTGGAAATGTTAGTATGATAGCTAAAATAATTATTACATATTTTGAAACTATAAAAATAGAAAAAATATTTTTCCAAAATATGTACGCTCGCACATATTCGTACTCATCGAGCAATTACGAAAAATTAAATTTCGCACGTGACGTACAATGCAACTACGCGACGTATAAATACAAAAAAAACTCAGTACCAATTTATATAAAAAAAAAGTAGCAGAAATTTTAGGGGTTTTACACGATCGCTAAGCTTGGTAAACGATAACACCTTGCGGCATCGATCAAATCGATTTGGACGAAAGTTACGAGAATCGATCCAACTAATAGAACGACTTCTGTTGGAATAAGTCCTAGATGCAGCGGGCTGCGTCTCGACGAGTGAGCTCTATATAAGAGTCCCTTCGACGGGACCGGACTGCTGTATGGTTTTCTTGGAGCTTTTGCCGCTGGGTTTTGATGAAGTGCTTTTGCGTCCTTTTCATGGATGCAATTACAAATTTTGAAGCAAGGGGAAAATAAGGAATTCTAACAAAGTGTTGGTGCCATTGCAGTAGCTCGCGTAACTAAAGCTTGACATTGCGAAGCGCTTCGACGATCGGTACGAAGCAAAGTAATTGGTGGATGATTCGGCCCCTTCTTTTCTACTCTGTCCCGCAAACTAATTCTTTGCCTCGAATTCATTCAAATCGAACGATGCCAAGTTAATTGCATGCCAATCCACTAAGTTCAAGAACTCGGGAAAAACGTATCGATTTAGAGTAATTCACTCTGAAAATACAAGTCTATCACATAAACCAGAAAATTTAAGGTTCTAGCAAAAAGATAGACTATTTCATGTGCTGCAAAATAATACGAAACGTCGATTATGGGTTATGATGCCTCGGACAATTTGGTGCCTACGGGATGCTAAATCGGGAGTACGGCTTGGGGAAAAATGAATCGTTGCATAAGTTGGGGAAAATGATAATGTCGTTCAATACTGTCCACGCTATACAAAACTGTTGCATATGTTAAACTATTCACGCATTGGCATGGTCATGGACAGCTTGTGCACAAGTTGATATTTTTTCTCGAATCGGTATCCGGGGCATCGGAATCGAATCGACCTAGGGGGAATGAATAATCGTGCTTCGGTACTGATACATTGCGGGACTGTCAGTCAGGCTTGCAACCTAGACTGAGCGGACCGAAATGCCGTTGAGATAGTCCCACATGATGTGTAACATCAATGATCGCATATAAGATAGTAGCATGCTCACCTATTGTCTTATGCAGGTGTAAATATTATCTCTGTTTTTATGTAGGGACGAGCACGGCTGTGGTAAAAAATATGATAAACTGATATATTTTACTGTATGCTTTATTACTCAAAGATGGCTATCGAATATGAACTGAATTCATTTAGTTCTAATAGAAAGACAACTCTAAAGCATGCCTACCCTAACAATCAGAGTCAGTTTAGATGAGTGGGTTCGTCTCGTCCACTTAGCAAGTGTGCTAATCCCATTCCTCCAATTTTCCCAGGTACGACGGGCGCTCCCAACTAAACTGAAGCTGAAGTACGGAGAGGCGTTTTGAAGCTCTTCCTATGCTGAAGTATTTTGAAGCCAATTCAATCGACGACTTATGTATAAAGGGGCAAATGTATGGGACGGTAAGCGTTAGTTCAGGCAACTTGTCGAGTGTGTTTCTTTCTGTTTTCAATCAATGTAGCCGCAACGGCATCCAATGTAATTACGACTTGCACTTCGTTGCAAGCTATGAATGAAAAGCATTTCTATCTTCCTATACTGTGTCTTATATTATGATATGATTTGTGAAGTTTCAACTTGGCGTATTAATATAAAAAGCAACGTAACATTCTTGCCTTGTACGAGTGCAATTCCAGACTCGTACGGCATCACGCCTTAGCGAGGACGATCGAATCGGCAAAGTAATACCGGGGACGAACGGCTTGTCGACTCGGGGCGTGACAAATTGGTATCAGAGCACAGTTATGTTTCCTCGAATTTTCGAAAGATGTTTCATTGTTGGAATGTCCGTTGCGATGGCTCGATTGAATGCTTGTCGACATGCTGCGTGAAATAAAAGTTCCATACAGGTAAGCCCGTAGATATTTTTGAAAAATACTAACGGGTTTACTCTGTTTTGTAGGAATGACTAAGAAAAGAAACAATCCCGGCACAACAACCCAAACCGTAGATAGTACGTCGAGCACAAAAAGCACTGGCCCTAGCGAGGCGACTATGGAGAAGATGCTACAATTGATGGAACTGCAGCAGCAGCAGCTTCAGATGCAATTCAAAGCCCAATTTGATGTGCAGCAGAAGCAGATGAACGCCCTGACTCAGATAGTGAGCAGAACGGCGGGCAATACCAAGACAACGGACGAAGTACCCGAGGAGAAGCAAGGTAATCAAGAAGAAAACGAGGAAGAAGAAGCTCAACCGCAAATGATAAATTCTTCTTCCTTGTTCAAGGCAAAGGAGTTTTGCAAGATGAATCCACCAAAATTCAACGGCCGAGCAGAGCCTGATGTGATCGTGGGATGGCTCGCGGAGATGAAGGACCTGTTTAATCTGCTTAGCATTGAAGGGTCCCAGAGGGTAACTTGTGCGGCGTTACTGTCACGCCCCAGTACCGAAATACGGAGACGGACTAGGCCAGCTACTCTATATGAGGTATACAAACGTCATAAGGAGATCGTGGCTGTCGAGAGACAAGGGGGTATATGCTACATTCAAGTCTCCTATGGTCACACAGAACATCTATGTCTCAATCACTCAAGCCAGAAAATGTCAATTAATGAACATATAAGATAAAGCAGTAAGGCGTCCCTGACGCTTCATCAAAATGATCATGGGGGTCTAGCTTTATAAGTTAGCTAGCCAGAAAGTCATAGGTACAAAATTGTATTCAGCTGCAGTCTGATTTAATTACAATTATGCAAAGACAAAATGTCTAGATTAGCCGGCTAAACAGGTGCCGGTGGCTAAACGCCAGGACATAAGTAAAGATACAAGAGTGGTGGAGAAGAAACCCACTCGAGTCCCCCGCCAGCCATGCTCCTAGTATGCACCATTGACATCAGAGAAGAAGTTCGGATCCTCAGGCTCTGCTACGTGATCTGGTCAAACAAAACCAGCGGGGTCAGCCCCGAATAGCAAGTACCACAAGGGAGCACAAAAGAGTGAGATAAAACCCAATCATAAATATTATAAATATTAAATAAAGCTTCCGGTCGTAACCTCGGTCCACAGCCTGTCCTAGCACGATAGACCAACCCAACAACCAAACAAGGACATGGGTTGGACCATGTACCGTGACAGTCCATGTCCCTCGGCTACTAGTGGAAGGCTCAAGCACAGTCAAGTCGTTTTCCAAGCGGTCATTCATTCCTGCGACTTTCTATATTTGGCGGAGTTATCCCCGCGATACTGATTAAAATGAATCCTCAGATCGTGTCAACCCAGCAGGGCTAGCCAAACCATAAGACATAACACGTTGAATATACACCAGTCCCCCGGAGGGCTACCGCGCTAAAACATATAACACATAGCTCGTAGAGGTCGAATATAGTCTTCCGCTATAGGCGAATAAAACCATATCCGTGGCGGCCAACCCGACACGTCAGGACTGAACCTGGGTGGCCAGTATGGCACGATCTCGGGATTCATCCCACCCAATGCATCTACCAAGTTAGTTGCCTAATTAATCCCTAGGTTATCCTCAGAGCTCACATATCGTGGTCACATGTTCGCTGCTCTAGATGTTGTACATCGTACGAGTACCCCAAGAAGAAATCTGTACTGGCTCAAGGAGTCATACGTATGTTCCCCCTTCTTGGTGTAATGCAGCATATATCACATACCACGTCATTGCTACCGACCATTAATTATGTAAAGCTGGACTCTTGATGGTACTGGCAGTTATCACATAGGAACACTTAGCACGTAGGATAGCACCTCGGTGCTCACGTAGATTGTACCTCGGTACATACATAGGGATATCCAGCCATCACATAGGTAGTTAGCTCAGAAATGAGGACTGAGACTCAAGGGAACAGGCGGCTGAGGCTCATGCGGCTCCAAAAAAAACAGGCATATGCGGCCCAAGGAGAAAGCGCATGCGGCTGGGAAATGCGAATCGTATGTGGCTGAGGAATGCATACGCGACTGCGAAAGGCTCATGCAGCTAGAAACTGGTTCATGCGGCTGCGGAAGTTCATGCGACTACGGAAGTTCATACCGCTACGGAAATTCATGCGGCCAGGGAAGTCCATGCGGCCACGGAAGTTCATGCGGCTACGAAAGTTCATGCGGCCACGGAAGTCCATGCGGCCACGGAAGTTCATACGGCCACGGAAGTCCATGCGGCCACGGAAGTTCATGCGGCCACGGAAGTCCATGCGGCCACGGAAGACTGTTCATCATCCCTGCCAGAGCCAGCCTAGGCGATCCTCGGAGAGGCCCAAATATTGCTTCGGGAATAACTTTCTCCAAACAAATCAAAATCTAACTTTCCAAAGGTCAAAATTGTGTAGAATCAAATTTCCTACAACATAGGACCATTGGTTTTCGAAAATAGCCAAGTTTGATAGATCAAAACCATGAAAACCTATGAAATCCTAGTTTTAGGAACTTAGATCTACACAAATCTAGCCATTAAAGTCAAAAACTTCATGAACTAAACTTGTAGAGAATGAAGAGAAGAACATTATAGGAAAATAATATCAAGAAAAAATCAAGAATGAAAAATTCACTAATCTCCACTTTTGAGCAAGTTGTACTTGCCTGTGGAGTGGTTGTTGAGAGAAATAAATGAAGGAGTGAATGAGGAGAGATAGAGAGGAAGAGATATTAAATAGGGGTTGGGTTGGCTTAAGAAAACCCTAATCCCTAATCACTCCACTAATGACAATGCTAAAAAAAACTACATGCCACCATTAATAAATATGCGAAATTATACACATGCTAAATACAGATACCGTATACGGAATCCATGAAGAATACATATATCGGGATCGAGGAGTGACATCCCTATCCTCCTTAGAAAAATTCTATCCTCGGAATTTCAGCCAGGACAAAGGTAGAGGTATCCGGGCAAGCAAGGTGCAATTACAATCTACGCTAACAATCCATCATTAGCAGTTATCGATCATACATTTCAAAATGGTATGAAACAAATATGTAAGCAGATTATCAAGGTATGAGGAAAAATATACCTCCTGAGTCGAACAAGTACGGATACCGAGATCTAATCTCGTCCTCGTGCTCCCAGGTTGACTCTCCCGGAGAGTGATGGCCCCAAGCGACACGGACAAGGATAATAGTCCGGTTCTTGAGCACCTTCTCTCGTCGGTCCAAAATAGACACGGGTTGTTCCTCGTAAGTTAGGTCGGTACCAACGACTAACTCCGAATGGTCGAAGACATGACTCGGATCTGGTACATACCCACGCAACTGAGATACATGAAACACATCATGTATGCCAGATAGCGAGGGAGGAAGGGCGAGCCGATAAGCAACATCGCCTACCCGAGCGAGAATCTTAAAAGGACCAACGAATCTCGGACTAAGCTTTCCTCGGGTTCCAAATCTAATGACACCCCGAGTAGGCAAAATCCGCAGAAATACTTGGTCACCGACACCAAACTCTAGAGGCCTTCGATGCTAATCTGTCCAGTGGCGGTGTCTGTCTTGCGCGACCCGAAGCCGCTCTCTGATCAACTTGACTGTCTCCACGATCTGCGTGATCATTTCTGGTCCCAACAATTTTCGTTCTCCCACATCGTCCCATGCCAGAGGGGACCTGCACTTTCTTCCATACAATACTTCAAACGGTGCCATCTGTATACTTGCCTGATAATTGTTATTGTAAGAGAACTCTACTAAATAAAGATGATCTTCCCAAGTTCCGTCGAAGTCCAAAGTACAAGCTTGTAACATATCTTCTAAGGTCTGAATGGTTCTCTCTGATTGTCCATCCGTCTGTGGATGATAGGCTGTACTGAACCTCAACTTGGTACCCAAACTTTGGTGCAAAGTCCGTCAAAAGTGAGAGGTGAACCGGGTGTCTCTATCTGATACTATGCTGACTGGAACACCATGATACCTCATAATCTGCTTCATATACACTTCTGACAGCTGCTCCGTAGACTGCCCTACTCTGAAAGGAAGAAAATGTACAACCTTCGTGAGCCGATCCACGATAACCCAAACTGCGTTCCGGCCGGTCGGAGATCTAGGTAAACCGTTCACAAAGTCAATCGTGATGTTCTCCCATTTCCACTCCGGAATAGGTAGCGGCTGCAACAATCCTGCTGGTCTCTGCTGCTCTGCCTTCACTTGCTGACATACCAAATACCTGGATACAAACCTCGCTATCTCCCTTTTCACGCCATTCCACCAAAAGTGCTGCTTCATATCCTGGTACATCTTTGTACCTCCGGGATGAATGGAATAGGGTGAACTATGAGCTTCTAACATAACTTCGTATCGAAGGTCTCCACCATGTACACAAAGACGGTTTCCGAACCTAAGTGTACCATCATCATGGATTGCTAACTCCTTCCTGAGACCTGACTCACACTCTGATCGAAGCTTCTGGATTCGCGGATCCTTCGCCTGAGCTGTTCTGATCCTCTCTACGAGAGTAGACTGAATCTGCAAACTGGCCATAACTTCCGTATCTTGCGGCAAGATTACTTCAATTCCCATTTCCTGAAGATCTTCCAAAATATGCCTCTGCGTGGTTAGAATGAATGCACCACCTCTCCTGCTCAAGGCATCCGCTACCACATTCGCCTTGCCTGGATGATACTGAAGAATTATATCAAAGTCTTTCAGTAATTCCAACCATCTCCTCTGTCTCATGTTTAGGTCCTTCTGGGTAAACACATACTTTAAACTCTTGTGATCAGTGTAAATCTCCACTCGATCCCCATATAAATAGTGCCTCCATAACTTAAGTGAAAATACTACTGCTGCTAATTCACTACACCAAGAAAGACCTTTAGGAACAATTTTTATATGTTCCTAATATTTTTAGGAACATATCATAATCGTTCCTAAAAGTGGCATTACAATTTTTGGAACAATTATAAAGTGTTCCTAGATTTAGTTTGGAACGGTTACCAAACGTTCCTAAAATTAGATTTTGGAACACACATCATGTGTTCCTAAATTATTTTTGGAACACCTTTGAAATGTTCCTAAAACGTTTTATTTCCGTTCCTAAATATAATTTGCAACGCTTTTGCATTGTTCCGGCGGCTTATTTTGAAACGCTTTATAAATGTTCCTGTATATTTTTTAATTTTATTTTCGCATTCCAATTTTTAGTTTGAACCAAAAATCTGATGATTCCTAAAATGACCATTGAAAGACATAATAAGTTGTACAATTTTTTTACACAATTCCTGAATTAACATCCAAGAGCTCCATTAAATTAACCCAAACTGTCATAGTTAACATAAAACAACTAATAACATATACCAAAGGTTCGTCTTTAAAATGTCATCAAAAGTATATAAGATAATAAAATACAAATAAAATAAAAAATCTAGACTAAACTTTAAAAGTTAATTTTTTTATTACAAAATTTAGTTAATCTTCTGATATCTAAGAGCCTGAGCTTTTGTACATGCTTTGTCCGGCATGTACGACTTGAAATAGAACCCACGTCCACTTGTCAATATCATAATCAGAGATGGACGACATGTTGATCTACGGATATCTAAGAGCTTTTGTCCAAGTCTGGCCACCATCAACCGATATATCCACTCTCTCAATGCTGTGTCCAACGCCAGAGACTGCATTGCTTTGCATATCAGCAAATAATAATCTGCCGTTGAACAAGATATGAAAGTTCCTATCTCACTTTGCCATAGGGAAAAATGGAGCTAAGAGAAAATATTATAAAACTTTCTTTGCTTAGTAAAATCCACATCCTACAAGGAATATAATACGCACTGTCAGTACACAAATTTTATAGGCTGTGTTATTTTGTAAGTACAAGATTCTCTATTCGATAAGATGTCATGAAAGGAATAGAAAATAAATAAGAAAATGGTTGTATTCTCGAGACACATTATATAGCGTGCAAAGGTGAACATGAAATATCAACATTTATAGAAAATACAAGGATGAGTCTATGCATTTGATAATTGATGGTGAAGATAAACAAGTCACAAGTAAATCTTATCGTACATGTTCATAATGAGCTACCTAAAAGGAAAGTGAGATACGATACATAAGTTGCAGGCAACTGGATCCATAAATTGCAAATATGTCTAGAATATATGGTGCTAACATCCTGAAATGATCAAGGAACTCATTGAATGTCCTCTTACTAGGACAACCTGCACAACGATCTTGATTGCTTCCAGGATCCCTACCATTAGTACGAGAGACGAAGCAAAGATGCAATATTATCATGAATAGTGCCAAAAAAATATTGTTATAGTACATAAGAATTCTAGTATACTTCCTCACCCCATATCTTAATTAGCCCAAAATATTGAAGCTCAAAAAAATGTCTGGTTGTAAAAAAGTGTTGGGCTCAACACATCTGATGTAATGTGGTTCTGTTTCAGTCTCTCCATGACTGCTTCCAATCGTTGTTCTACATTAAGACCAAAGAGGTTTCACTAAGTGTTCTTATGGAAGAGCATTTTAGGGATATGAATGGTTCAAATAAATCTTCAAATGAACCCTTGATTTGTCTACCAACATAATAGAACATGTAAAATCATGATGAACTAGAAGATGTCATCAAGTAGATAAGGATGAAAATAAAAATTACCTGTTGTAGTCAATGCCAACCGGCTAGCACCTCTGGAAATAAGTATCTGACAACATATTGGGTCCATAAATTAAAGAAAAAAATATAGCACACAAAATATGTAGAATGCAAGTAAAGTTGTCTGCAGGATTTGAGACTCCTTTCACAAGCTGCATAATGCATAGGAGTTCTTCCAGCTCCTGCCACATTTGAGAAAATTAACACCAACATCATCATTACAGATCAAAATTAATCAAGGGTTCCCATAGCAAGAAGCTAATATCACAACGAAGCAGACATTCATTTTAAGAGTGCCCCAGCTAACTATAACCTGGAATGTGGCAACAATATTATGGAGTTTATCCAAGAATTGATTTTACCTACAGTAAACCTGAATTTTCGGAAGAAAGAAGATGATATCACTGAATGCTAACGAGCTTAAGTTGATGAAGCAGTAATAAAGTATAAAGCTGATACAAGTGAATATTTGAGACAAGAAATAAATTATATTTTCGGATGACTGATCATTCTAATCCAATCCATCCTTTTTGGGAGCTAGAGCGAATGCACTCTCAATATAAATTATCTCATATTCAAAGGCAGTGCTAATTCTGCAGAATCATCCTGTGAACCTAAGGAGAAAGACAAAAGATTGACAAGTGAAACGGCAGAAGTTCCTATGTCAGTATCTTTATTGTAACATTCAAAGAAAAAGTTTCCAAATTGAATCATTAATCTTGAAATTAGCATTTTACTGGAGAACATACTACTATTATTTGATAGCTAAATAAAAATGATACTATATTATTAATCTAAGCAAAGCATATTACATGGAGTCATGGACTAAAAAATATATTGTCATATTTGGAAAAAATTTAGACATTATCTATCTATTAGTTTACCAGTTGCATATAGGGAGTTTTAGTGTCCTTTAGACCTAGAAAGACCCATTTTAAGCTCAACTAGACCTACAATTTGAATAAAATAAAAAAGAATAACTAGCATTTAGCAATAATTGCAACTCGATTTGGCTAGTAAGAAAAAGATCAATATCATTCAACTTATCTTGAAATAATGTAAATGCCATTTTCTATAACTCAGTTTCTAATTAGATGAAAACTAACGCCTTAGCCGATATATCATACTATTAATTTAATGGAAAACTAAATAATTCAGTCCATGAAATTAAGCTGTGCAAGTTGCAATCTACTAGCTCAACATGTTATTGTGTTGCTCCATCAATATCTCCATGGGTTGGGTTTAGGAAAAATAAAAACAATGACATTTAAGCTAAAAAAATCTATTTCTAACCTTTAACATTTTATGTATATGAACAATCAAGGTATTAGGGATAAATAAATACGTGAATCTAGAAATTATAGGTGGGTAGAAGTAAGAGCGACAATAATGTATCCTAGGAATCATGGATACTAAAAAATCTGGGTCGAGTTATGTCATATGTATGTCAGACACACCTTGTAAAAGTTAAGCCTCATGGCACATAGGTCATTTGTTTCTTCTCATGCTAATTTTAGTCATTGTTGTATTTTCTATTGGGTAAGTTAGTAGTTTTTAAAAACTGTGAAGTATCAGCTTGGTTGTTACCTATTTATCTTGAACTGATTATAGGATATGGGGTTTCTTTCCACAGTTGGGGGATATACTATGGCTTTAGTACTGAAAGGGTTTCTCATATTGATGTAGTACTCGAAAAGTGTTGGTTGTTCACAATGTTGCAAGGAGACAAATGCTGACACAGCTCAATAATAATACGGAGATATATGCATGACATCAAACTTGACACATCCTTGTGTATTTATGAGAGTTCCTACCATGTTCAATAGTACATATATGATACAACACGACACGGGCACGAGACTCGACTTTTCTAGTGTCCATGCTGCAGATTTTTCGTTACCAAAATTTGAACTCTAAAATTCAAAATCTTTCACATCTTATTGGATTTCATTTCGGACTGTTATTTGTTGTATAACATAGTTTAGCAAATCGAGTGAAGTTGTGTAAAATGATCCTTTTGTTTGAAATCTTATGCTGAAGTAAAGCCGGAGTGACATTTTATATCATAAGTTTCACTGTAATCCCAAGCTTATGTCTGAAATCATATTAACTAGCAATGATTTTTTTAATATCGTTATTTTTTATGGCTTATTCGTAACTCCTCAACTATTTCTGTTTTTTAACTTGATATCCTAAACTATTTTATGGCTTTATGAGGTCCAATTTTAGGTTTCTTGTCCAATTGTTGACTTTTATGAAATGCCTTCTTCCTCCAGTAAATTGGCTTGCAAAGCAATCTATAGGTTTGATGAGCGTTTTCATTCATTCAGTTATTATTAGCATGGGAAAAAGATGCTTTATGATACTAAAAAAATAGTTGCAAATTCTGTCTTTTTTTATTTGTCTTTTCGTACTTTCCTGGCCTATATTCGGAAGTTTATGTAAGTCTTTTGTTGTAATTATTATATAAATCACTACATTCAAGCACGTTTTATGAGGTACTATAAAGAGAAATCAAATTAGGAAGAATTATAAGCTATCAGAGTATCAGTCTTCTTATTGGTTCTATTGACGCCCGTTAATCTACCAGGACATGATATTGTAAAGTATTGTTGAAGGCATTTCAAAACTTCCAATTTCATTTTGATTTTGATGCTTTTAAAATTTGCCATCAGATCATCCAAACACCTCATGTTTTTTCTGACTCCTAGTGTTGTTGTAAATCATCTTGACCACGAGAAGTAGATGAGTTTCTAGTGTGTTTTTCTTTTAATAATAAGGTTTTCTCTGTCCCTGTTGGTGTTAGTTACTGTCCTGCAAATTTGTAATTTGATTTTTAAAATGCAACTATCCTGGATGAACTTTCTTTAACCTTTTCTATTGAACACCAAAAAGGGAATCCCAGTGTCATGGGACACCTGCCAATGCAGTGTCTGATGAGGGTCTAGATGTCAAATAGAAAATTTATCTCATTTGTGGATATTCTTCTCTATCCCAGTCTGTAAATATAAAAAGAACATCATTTTGTAGGCTTAATGGTTGGTCTCCCTACAATGGTCACGTAGGAGTAGGTTAAGTTGATTAGCCTTTTTGTATACGAAATCTTTAAGGTTTGCTACAAATATGTATATTAGTAATCATAAATCGTCTATCACACGAATACCAATTTTGTTACCTTAGTCAACATAAATTGTCTATCACACAAATACCAATATATACTACATTATGGAGTCTTCTTTTTGTGGCTAGTTTCTATAAAAAAAATTCTTCTAGAATCATGTAGAATATTTACCTTACCTAGGGGTTGGGTTGACAAAGCAGATTAAAATCAAATTTTGGTATGTTCTGATTGAAGTATGTTTCTGTTGTTTCTTTGTGTAGGTTTTGAATTGAGGACTAACAGCACTGCTCCAAATCTCAGTTTCTGGACAAGAAAAGGTACATAGAAATTCTTTCAACTGAATCTCTAAATCTATATATTTTTTCCAATTCATTCCATTAAGATACATATCCGAAAAAGAAAAGGTGTGAAGTTTATAGAAAGTATTTCTTTTTCTCTGCCAACCAACCCTTACCATAGTGCATGAAGCTCTTAGGAATCTCCCATAATTCCCCCCTCTAAAACTGTATTGAAGTATCTTACACTGACAACTCAAAACATTTCAGAATCCCTTTCGCGTGACATACAACCTCCCAACCAAGCAAAGGGTGAAATAAATACTTTCAGTTCCTTCTACTAGGAAAGCTCTTTTGACTTTATCAAGCACCTCTCTCATACAATTTTGTTCTCTAAACACAAATCAAAGAGATAGCTGCTTCAAAATATGTTTAAGAGACATTCCAGAGTTAAATGCAAGATAAGTAAAAGTCTAACATTTTTTTTTCTTCTATTTTTTCGCTGAAGGCTCGGTAGGATAATGCCTAGTGTTGCAAATTATTAGACACCCTATAAGTGAAAATAATCACTAGTGCTTGAGAACTTGTTTCTCCGATGTTTGTAATTATGTATGCTCTCGTTCACATCAGTTCTTCCACATTCTTGCAGAGCCTGCAGCTTAACTGAAAATGATGATCGAGGAGGGAATCGACAGGGGTATCACCTTGGTGACCCCTGAGTATATTATGCCTAATGGAAATGTGGAGCATAACATAATTGCAAACGCAATCCCTATTAGTTCACTATTTCCTTCGAGAAGTGATGAAAAGGTTCAGTCTTGCTTACAATTCTTACTCCATTTTATACTTTCCTCTTTGCCAAGGTTTCACTATCTTTAGGGCATCTTAGGGCTTGTCTATAGGTTTCATGAGCATTAAAATCTAATTAAGAAGTTGAGCTTCCTTTGATCCTACTAATTATTAGGTGAGAACAACTTGACAGGTAAAATTGTAGGCTTCAGAGTCTACTTATAGATTTCATACCAAGAAGTTCAAGCTAGGAAATGGTTCAGAAAAAAGGAACAAGGCTTGGAGAAGGCCGAGTATTCCACCAATTACCAGTGCTCATGACACTAATGGATATGTCAACCTTCATGCTCGATTTTTTCCAAAGAGACCAATGATATGTATATTGTCTTACTTGGATCTGGTTGAGCAAAGAAAAAGATTAGGCATGCATTTATCAAGTAAATAGCTAAGAATTTTTACTTAGATACATGTATTTTGCAAGATAAAGCTCATAATCCAGATAGGAAAGACAATTTTTTCTAGCATATCAGACCAAGGAATTAATTTTTTTAGTTGACTATTTTCAGAAAAGGGTCACAATATCTGATTTTAAGTTCTTCAACAACTATTTTAGAGGCGACATCTTTTTCCTCAACAAATGATATCATGACAGTAACAAGTGGAAAGATTGTGATCCTTGATAGTTGATTAAATACAACAATAGACACATATGTAGCTGCAAGCTCAACTAGACCTACAATTTGAATAAAATAAAATAAAAACAGCTAGCATTTAGCAATAATTGCAACTCGATTTGGCTAGTAAGAAAAATATCAATATCATTCAACTTATCTTGAATCAATATAGCCATTTTCTATAACTCAGTTTCTAATTAGATGAAAAGTAAGGCCTTAGCCGATATATCACACTATTAATTTAATGGGAAACTAAATAACTCAGTCCATGATACTAAGCTGTGCAAGTTGCAATCCACTAGCTCAGCATGTTATTGTGTTGCTCCATCAATATCTCCATGGGTTGGGGTTAGGAAAAATAAAAACAATGACATTTAAGCTAAAAAAAAAACCTATTTCTAAGCTTTAACGTTTTATGTATATGAACAATCAAGGTATGAGGGATAAAGAAATACGTGAACCTAGAAATTGTAGGTGGGTAGAAGTAGGAGCAACAATAATGTAGCCTAGGAATCATGGACACTCGAAAATCTGGGTCGAGTGATGCCATATATCAGATACACCTTGTACACTCCATAATACACTAGGATACACCAAATAGGTTCTGTGTCGCTTTGTTGTTGTCATGCCGTATCTTATCTGTGTCTATGCAACATAAACTGTAGCTTATGATATATTTCTCTAGAGAACATCTCATTGTCATGTTAATATCAAAAACCATGGAAAGGGTCGTCAAAAGTAGGGGTGTCAGTGTTACCTATGAGGTTAGGTCTAGCCTTGTTTCTTGAGTAAAGATTTACAAAAATCATGATTTATTTGAGCATAAGTAATTGGGCATATAAGTTATAACCCAAACTATCTTGACCAGCGAAGCAAAAGGGATTGTGTTTCTGATTCTGAACAGCGAAAACCATTAACCAGCCCCAAAGGCATGGAGCACATCATAAATCATGTAAAAAATATAATACCCAAGTCGACGATTCTACAAATTTTCCTTTATCATCCCAATTAAGCCATAGGTTTCCTGCATATTTGGACGAAAACAAAGCTGAATATTCCAAAAATAGAATCTTTACTAACAAAGAAATGAACAATTAAGAAATAACTCATGGATTCAAAAAATTATAAGTATCAACAAAATAAAACACTAATTTTGTCCAGAGACAACAATTTAGCACCCTATTTTACAGAATAAAAACCCTAAAATCATAAAGGATAGAAGAAATCTACTACTAAAGTCACCTGGAGTTGAAGATCGAAACCCTAACCCTAATTTAGAGAAGAAAGAAAACCAATGCATATGTTTCCTACACAATACTTGGACCAAAGCAAAGGCAAATATTACAGAAATTGAATCTTTAGTAATTGACTTTGGCTCCAACGTGTACTTGGACAGTACTTGGACCAAAATCTGAAGAGAACGACAATGCATATGTTTCCTAACCAATGCATAAGTTGAAGAAAACCAATGCGTATGTTTCCTAACCTTAACCCTAACCCTATTTTAGTAATTACAACTTTTAGCCAAAATCTGAAGAGAACGACAATCCGACCATAAATCAATAACTCCAAAAATTACCAAACTGAGATTAAAAAACCCTAGATATAGAGATTAGATCTGTACCAAAAGAATTTAAAGGGTTTTTAAACCCTAGAAATCGAATCCACTGTTTATTCTTCTTTTTCACTGAAATTGCTCAAAAAGGAAGACAATGAAAGATAAATTCTAAGAAGGAATAAGAAGGAAGGAGAGAAATGGATTTACCAGACCAAAATTAGAAGGTTTTCGACAGTATAACATTTGATGATAGAACATGTGGCAGTAGTGGCCTTTCGCTTGTTGACAGAGGTAATAGGTGCGCGGGGGCGAACAACAGAAGAAGAAGGGGTGCGGGTGCGTACAGTTGAAATTAGAATGAAAGAGAGTTTTGGAACACTTTGCTATCAATCATATGAGTAGGACGTATGATGTTCTAAAAAAATTATTTAATTTTAAACAACTTAATTTTAGGAACAGTTTAGTAGTTTGGAACAGTTAACAAGTGTTCCAAGGTCGAGAAACACCTATATACTGTACCAAAGCCCAAAATGCTAAATGTTTCAAATAACCCTTTTTGGTGTCGTGATTCCAGGTCGTGAGTCGAATAATTCTTCTCATAATCTCGAAGCTGTCGAGATGCATATGCTATCACCTTACCATGCTGCATCAACACACATCCAAGTCCCTTCCCGGATGCGTCACAATACACTGTAAACCCTCCCGATCCTACTGGAGGGGTCAAGATCGGGGCTGAGATTAATTTCTTCTTCAACTCTTCAAATGATGCCTGACACTCTGCTGACCAAACAAACTCTACATCCTTATGCGTCAAACACGTCATAGGTACCGAAATTCTGGCAAAGTCTGCCACGAACCTTCTGTAGTAACCTGCCAATCCTAAGAAACTTCGTACTTCTGCTATCGTCTTCGGGAATGGCCAATTCTCTACTGCCTCTACCTTCTTCGGATCTACTGACACTCCTGCTCCAGAAATAATGTATCCCAGGAACGAAATATGGTCCAACCAAAACTCACATTTATTGAGCTTCGCATAAAGTTGATGCTCCCTCAAGGTCTGCAAAACTGTCCGAAGATGTTTCTCATGTTCCTCCTTACTACTGGAATAGACGAAGATATCATCTATAAACACTACTACAAACTTGTCCAAATAGGGTAGAAAGATGCGATTCATCAAATCTATGAATACTGCTGGGGCATTAGTCAGTCCAAATGGCATCACCAGAAACTCATAATGCCCATACCGTGATCTAAATGCTGTCTTGGGTATGTCCTGCTCCCGGACCCTCACTTGATAATATCCAGATCGAAGATCAATCTTCGAGAAGATGCAAGCCTTACTCAATTAATCAAACAAGTCATCAATCCTTGGTAACGGATACTTGTTCTTCACGGTTACTGCATTCAACTGTCGGTAATCAATGCACATTCGCGTTGATCCATCCTTCTTGGGTACCAAAATCACCGGTGCTGCCCAGGATGATTTACTGTCTCGGATAAACTACTTCGCCTTCAATTCTTCTTCATGCTGGTACAACTTGTCCAACTCTGACTGCGACATCCTGTAAACTCTGTCGACTTTAGGCTCCGTCCCAGGATTCAGCTCAATACAAAACTCAGCATCTCTCACTGGTGGTAAACCTGGAAGCTCATCTGGAAATACATCAAAAAAACTCTCTGACTACCCTTGAAATCTGCTCATGCTCTGCCAATGCTTCTGCAACGATGCCCTTGGGTCGATCCTCCAGTGATCGGTCAAAGACGAACTCCTCAATGCCAGGTACATTAAATACTACCCAACCTCCCTGATAATCTATCGTCGCATGACTGTCTCTCAACCAGTCCATGTCTAGGACAACGTCAAAGTTGCCCATGGGGAACTCAATCAAAGATGCGGGCAATAATCGCCTACTTACTACGACTGGACATGCTAAGCACACTCTGCTAACTCCTACGTGCCCATTACCAGTGAGTATATTCATCCTCTCTGGCAATGCCTCGAACTCCAATCCAATACGTGTCGTAAATCGTGCAGATATAAAAGAGTGGATAGCCCCCGAATCAAACAATGCTACTGCAGAAAAAGAGGTAACAGAAATATTACCTGCAACCACGTCGCCTGAAGCTAGCGCATCTTCCAGTGATAGGGTGAAGGCCTAGCCCTGGCCTTGCTGAGCTCCCTCCTGCTGCCTTCCTCGACCATGTTGCCGCTGCGGCCTCTACTTGCCTTCTTCGTTCTGAGCCTGCGTGGGTAGACGCTGGACTAGCGGCCTTACGGCCAGTGCTGGTCCTCTGTTCGGTGCTGTCCCTGGAGCTGGAAATGTCAGAAACTGCTGAACTGGCCCTTCTGGCCTCTGTATCATAGGACAATTGGCAATTAGCAATCCTATGGTCTGGACTGCCACACCTCATGCATGACCCATTAGCTGAACGACACACATCCCTAGTGTGCCCTCCCTTACCATAGTAAGTATATCCAATGGACGCCCCCTGGCGCTACTGTTGGTTCCTCGGCTGTTGATGCCGGACTGGTGCTGATATCTCAGATACTGCCGTCCTCTGCGGCGCTCCTGACTCATAAATACGGATGCCGGGTGCTGGCGCCGATGTCCGCTGCACTGCTCCTCCACCCCTACTCTGGGAATGGGACCTCTTCTGGCCCCCATGTCTTGTCACCAATCTCTGTTGGGTGAGTTCATGCCTCCGGGCTGCCGTTAAAACGGCATTAAAAGTCTGATAGTCGTGCCCCTCTACAAGCTGTAGAATTTCCAAATAAAGTCCCTGCTGGAACCTCATCGCCTTCTCGGGCTCTGTAGCTACCATCGTCGGTACAAACCGACTCAGTCTGCAGAACTCTACTGCATATTCATCTACCGTCTTTCCAGCCTGCTTGAGACTGATAAACCTCTGCTGTAGCTCATACCGCGCTACCACGCCAAAGTACTTGGCCTTGAATCTGGTAAGGAAGCTATCCCAGGGAACATGACGCCTCAGTCCAACCTCTTCTGATGCCAACCAATCGCGGGCAAGATCCTGAAGTATCAGTCTAACCTGGTCAACCTTCTTTTCTGCTGGAACCTTAGCTGCAGTCAATATGGCCTCAGTATCCTGAAGCCAAGCATCTGCCGTGATGGCATCCTCCGTGCCATCAAAATATCTCGAGTTAAGTCGACAAAACCTCCCCGATGCTCCTGAATCATTCCTAACACTTCTCTCGAGGGCTAATTGTAACCCCTGATTCAGTAGCACATTCTGTTCCTGCTGTCGGGTCTGCTGTTGCTGATGGGCTGCCACCTGTCGCTGCTGAGTAGCCAAGAATCCCCGGATGACCTCCAGGAGTGCTGCAGCATCAGGTACTGGCATCGCTGCATGCACCGCTAGGGGTGCAGGAGTTTCTAGAACCTGCGGTTCTACTGGCTCTGATATCACTTCCACTCGGATCTGGTCAGAAGAATGTACTCCTTCCGGTTGCTGCCCCGTCGAGCCATGCTCTGCCGGTTGTTCCTCCATGTTGTCCTCTCCAGCTACTGAGAAAGAAGCACCCCTATAAGGAAGGGTACATGACATCAATTATTAGGACGAAGAAGATTCGAGGATGCAATTCAGGTTATCAATCAAGGTAAGGAAAGAGAAATCGAGGCAAAAGATTCAAAGGGAACAAGTTTTGATTGAGACTCCTATAATAGTTTCACCCCACAAGTCTGAAAATCAGGCCTGCATGGGCCACCAATAAAATCTTGTCATGCCCCAGTACCGAAATACGAAGACGGACTAGGCCAACTACTCCATATGAGTTATACAAACGTCATACGAAGATCGTGGCTGTCGAGAGACAAGGGGATATATGCTACATTCAAGTCTCCTATGGTCACACAGAATATCTATGTCTTAATCATTCAAGCCAGAAAATATCAATTAATTATCATATAAGATAAAGCAGTAAGGCGTCCCTGACGCTTCATCAAAATGATCATGGGGGTCTAGCTTTATAAGTTAGCTAGCCCAGAAAGTCATAGGTACAAAATTGTATTCAGCTGCAGTCTGATTTAATTACAATTGTGCAAAGACAAAATGTATAGATTAGTCGGCTAAACAGGTGTCGGTGGCTAAACGCCAGGACATAAGTAAAGATACAAGAGTGGTGGAGAAGAAACCCACTCGAGTCCCCCGCCAGCCATGCTCCTAGTATGCACCATTGACGTCATAAAAGAAGTTTGGATCCTCAGGCTCTGCTACGTGATCTGGCCAAACAAAACCAGCGGGGTCAGCCCCGAATAGCAAGTACCACAAGGGAGCACAAAAGAGTGAGATAAAACCCAAGCATAAATATTATAAATATTAAATAAAGCTTTCGGTCGTAACCTCGGTCCACAGCCTGTCCTAGCAAGATAGACCAACCCAACAACCAAATAAGGACATGGGTTGGACCACGTACCGTGACAGTCCATGTCCCTCGGCTACTAGTGGAAGGCTCAAGCACATTCAAGTCATTTTCCAAGCAGCCATTCATTCCTGCGGCTTTCTATATTTGGCAGAGTTATCCCCGCGATACTGATTAAAAGGAATCATCAGATCGTGTCAACCCAGCAGGGCTAGCCAAACCATAAGACATATAACACGTTGAATATGCACCAGTCCCTCGGAGGGCTACCGCGCTAAAATATATAACACATAGCTCGTAGAGGTCGGATATAGTCTTCCGCTATAGACGAATAAAACCATATCCGTGGCGGCCAACCCGACACGTCAGGACTGAACCTGGGGTGGCCAGTATGGCACGATCTCAGGATTTATCCCACCCAATGCATCTACCAAGTTAGTTGCCTAATTAATCCCTAGGTTATCCTCAGAGCTCACATGTCGTGGTCACATGTTCGCTCCTCTAGATGTCGTACATCGTACGAGTACCCCAAGAAAAAATTCGTACTGGCTCAATGAGTCATACGTATGTTCCCCCTTCTTGGTGTAATACAGCACACATCACATACCACGTCATTGCTACCGATCATTACTTATGTAAAGCTGGACTCTTGATGGTACTGGCAGGTATCACATAGGAACACTTAGCACGTAGGATAGCACTTCGGTGCTCTCGTAGATTGCACCTCGGTACACATATAGGTATATCCAGCCATCACATAGGTAGTCAGCTCAGAAATGAGGACTGAGACTCAAGGGAACAGGCGGCTGAGGCTCATGCGGCTCCAGAATGAACAAGCATATGCGGCCCAAGGAGAAAGCGCATGCGGCTGGGAAATGCAAATCGTATGCGGGTGAGGAATGCACACGCGACTGCGAAAGGCTCATGCAGCTAGAAACTAGTTCATGCGGCTGTAAAAGTTCATGCGGCTACGGAAGTTCATGCGGCTACGGAATTCCATACGGCCACGGAAGTCCATGCGGCCACGAAAGTTCATGCGGCTACGAAAGTTCATGCGGCCACGGAAGTCCATGCGGCCACGGAAGTTCATGCGGCTACGGAAGTTCATGCTGCCAAGGAAGTTCATGCGGCCACGGAAGTTCATGCGGCTACGGAAGTCCATGCGGCCACGGAAGTCCATGCGGCCACGGAAGTTCATACGGCCACAAAAGTCCATGCGGCCACGGAAGTCCATGCGGCCACGAAAGTCCATGCGGCTACGGAAGTTCATTCGGCTACGGAAGTTCATGCGGCCACGGAAGTCCATGCGGCCACGGAAGACTATTCATCATCCCTGCCAGAGCCAGCCTAGGCAATCCTCGGAGAGGCCCAAATATTGTTTCGGCCATAACTTTCTCCAAACAAGTCAAAATCTAACTTTCCAAATGTCAAAATTATGTAGAATCAAATTTCCTACAATATAGGACCATTGGTTTTCAAAAATAGCCAAGTTTGATAGATCAAAACCATAAAAACCCATGAAACCCTAGTTTTAGGAACTTAGTGTTTGCCATTGATTGTAAAAGTACAGAATAGTTTTATGGGAGGACTGAACTTAGACTCACAATACAAACTCGCTTGTACAAAGAAAGCCTAGGGACGAAAACCTAGGTACAGCAGTCTAAGTACAATTGTTTATTTTAGATTCTGGGGGGTGACGATAGAGGCTCGGGAAAGCGACGGCCGCTCTGCCTTACTCCTTGGACGATCGGTATGCAGTCTTGGCTCGGAGAAGATCTGCTTGGCGTGGACGAAGAAATGCTCTTCTTGCTCTCCTCGTATTGCTCTCCTGGCTTCTCTCTCTCTGTAGTTATCGAAAAGGGGGGAACTCTCTCTGTATATCTGTCTCTCTCTCTTTTTTTATTCTTTTGTTGCCCGTGTATTTTTTTTGCAAGGAAATGATGCTGGCTATTTATAGGAGTGGAGTGTGATCATTAGGGTTTGCTAATGATCATTTGTTTGGAATGTCGGCGCTCCTTCAATCTATCTGAACCCTTGATCCTGATTACAATAAATCTGGTCCATTAATACGGATAGCACTGTATCTTGTGAGCAATTAATGATAATTGCTTTAAATCTTCATGATTGATTACGCCAATGTCTGATTGCTCGCCACGTGTCCCATTAGCTTGATAATAAATGATACGCCCTGATCTTAGTAATTATGACGATGATGTCAAATGTTCTTATTGGGATTCGGTTAAATCCTTGATTGATCCGATGCCACGTGTTTTAATTATGGATACTGTCGGAGCCGCATAAGATGGGCAACACTTGAACCGCAGGGAGATACTCTTCGTGAGCCGCATAGGACAATGCTTCATCGAGTCGCAGGGAACGAACTCTCAATGAACCGCATATGCAATCTTTGCGAGCCGCATGAGCTAGCATTGTATTGAGCCGCAGGGACTGATCTCTCAGTGGGCCGCATATGGCTGATTTCTGCTAGTCATATAGAGTGACTTCTCAGTGAGCCGCATGGAGCTGTTCTCTATTTAAGCCGCATGAGATTTTGCCACGTGGCAACCTAGGATTTCTGACGGATCGGATCAGAGATCTTCTTCTTTTCCCAAAGAGTCTGTCATTATGGCAGAGCCATTATGACACTTTATGCCAGAGCCGCCACAGTCGTCAAATCGTGTCAGAGTATTAAATGAGGCCACTATTCAAAGGGCCAGCTGTAGAAAAGGATCACAAGGGGACACGTGGCATCAACCGAGCCGCATATTCCTGCTGAACCGCATACACTCGCGAGCCGCATGAGACTGAGAGTCTTCCTTTGAACCGTGTAAGACAGCTCCCATATGAGCTGCATGGGCTTCGTATCCGGAGCCGCATGGACCATTATTCTGATATTTTCCATGCTTCTACAGGACCCCCTTCAAAGTTTTCAATTTGCAAAATTGAAACACTTTGAATAAGAAGCATGGTCCCGTTTATGCCGTATAAGTGTCCCAGCCGCATAGATTCGTCTATCCGCATATGCTCTTTGCCACGTGTCCTGACCACATGTGCAAATCTTCATTAAGTTCCCTTGATTTGAATTAACGCCGTCTTTTTGGGGGAGGATCCCAAGGGTCGGTTTTGCCTTGACCGAAGCATTTTGCCTTTATCTTTTGAGGCGGCGCGTAATCTGAGATGTCTATTTGTTTTTATGGGCCTCTTTCGCCTATAAATAGGAGTCTTTTAGTGTGTTGGGGATTTCTTTACCTTCTTTCTTTGCTCGAATTCCCTGTTGCCGACTTTGCTCTTTGTCTTCTTCCTTCAACGATCGACAATGGCTCCCAAGAAGGCTACTGCGTCGAAAGCCGCAAAGGGTAAGGCGGTTGCTTCTACGACGACCGCAGCGATGAACGTGGTCACTCCTCCGTCGGCTGCTGTGCGTTCTATCCATCCCGACGTTCACCCGCCTATCGCTGGTAAGGGTGGTCTGAAAACCCTAATTGTTGCCATGGCTCTGCTGCATACTTTATGCACAAGCCGCATGTACGGGGCTTATTGATGTAACCGTATAAGCCCTTCACCCCATGGGGCCGTATGAGCTTGTTCACTTTTTGAACCGCATAAACTCGCTTGCTTGTATTCGCATCCGCTCGCATGAGTCTGGCTTCGTAGACGTGCTTAACCGGAACCGCATGGGTCCATAAGCTCGTCTGAATTTGAGTCGTATGGACTCGGCTAACGCGGAGCCGCATGAGGATATGATGCACCGAACCGCATTGGCGTATCTAATGCTGAGTCGCATGAGGCTGTGACGACCCGAGCCGCATAGACTCAGATGATCTTTCCAATGCTTCTATTTTTTGACTATCTCCTAACCTCGTTTCTTTCGTCTTTCTCTAGTGAATCTGCCCGTAAATCCTGCTGGGGAGCTTATAGTGGGTTCGAATCAATTCGCCCTGGGCGTGCGTCTTCACGACTTAATTAAACATGTGTTGAATCAATTCCCTACTGATGAGCCTTCGGAGAGGTTGAAGGCCATTGAGGATCAGACCCTCCATTACTTCCGTTCCATGATGAATACTGGGAAGCTGGATGGAAAATACCTGAAGCCTTTGTTTCTTTTCGGTGATGCTTTAATCATCAAGAATCCTCGAGTTTTAGAGATTTCCGAGAACTGGGATTTTTCTTTGGATGGGGTGGCAATCTATATTCCTCTCATGGAACGTCATTATCCTTTGTCATGGTTCAATATGGTGTTGCTGGACCGGAAGATGGTGTGTAACTTAACTCCCACTCAATCAGGGATGTTGTTGGGCAACATCCATTATAATCCGAATATGCGGTCAGCGTATGCGGGTAAGGATTCCGTCCTTCGGTATATGATGGGTCTGGCCCCGGGCTCTTTCATGAATGTATACGGTCCCAACTTCACACTTACTCAAGCTGATACTTTCCTGAATCGGCTTGTTCGCAAGAAGTCTTATCCTGTTGGTAGGCTGGCACTGCCGAACTGGATAAACCCCACATCTATGTGGGCCCAGTTGACTACTTGGGTTTTGCAGACCTATGGAACATTCTTGCGGGAGGTGGGGCTTTACCATGCCATTCGGGGCACTTTTCACGGGCTTCCCATTAATAAACCACTGTTCGTAGCACTCTTGGAGATGTATGGCGGCGAACGGGGACGTTCTTTGCACCAGTAGGGGAGCTGGGGCTTGCTCTTCACGAGATGTATAATGTCTCTAAACTTCCATGGGGGAATGAGCCTTTCGAGGTGTATACCCCATCTAATGAGGAGTTCGAGGCCTTGGACAGGCAACTCCCGGGTTCTGTTGCGGTGTATCAGGAGTTGTTGTGCCACTATAGTGCTTGTCATCAGATGGCTATAAAAATGACGGATAGCTCCGAGGGGACCGCTCCCCATACCACATCCTGGATTAATTATCTTTTTAGAGTTGATCCTTCTGGCGAAGTTACTCCCCGAGCCCCTCGAACGCATGCAGAGGTAAGGGATCTGATGTCAAGTGTCAAGAAGTCGCGATCCAAGAGCGATATATTCGGAAGTCAAGCTGACTCTCTTAGTTATTTTCACTACGGGACCATACAGATGTCGGAGAAGGCGCTTCTGGCTGGATTTTTAATGATATGGCTACGGAACTGCGTAGTCTCGGGAGGAGCGGGTTCTATCGAGAGGATTGGTCATCATTTCATCCTTCCTGCCGTTAAACTAGTATTCGGAGTTAGGCTGGCCCTCCTTCCTGCTATGGTGTGCAGCATACACCGTGGTCTACGAACATTCTCGTCCAAGGTCATCGCTCGTAAGAAGACTTTGGATTTTGAGCGCGTAGAACTGCCCTTCCACTACCTGATGGGGTGGTTGGTGATGTACTACAAGTCTTTGCTGGGACCTGGGGTAGTGAAAGATGCTACAGCCGAAGATGCTTTCCTCTTCAAATGCCATAACCGGTCTTGGGAATACAACACTATGCCAGCTTGTCGGAGGGCGCTGGCAAGAGTGGATGGGTGTGACCTCTTTGTGTCTGTTCCTCCTTTTTCTGATGAGGAAGTGAGGAAAGTACACCTTGATGGTACTGGACCTTCTTATTTTCTGTCTCCGGATATGCTTGCTTGGTTGCGCAATATCCGCCCCGCGCATCTGGTTTATCACAACCGAGATAATGTGTACTTGGAACCTTACCTACCTAGCAGGTTTTCCCGCCAGTTTGGTTATAGCCAGTTGTTCCTTGATTGTTCCAACCCTTGTTTGGGTTTTGAAGGCAGCGTTCTTGACGACGTCCGAGCGTAGAATTATTATGACGCTTATCATACTCGGGTCAGCTTCTCGGTTCCCGATGCTAAGGCACCGAAGGAAATTTTGTACGTGGCTGCTTTGTATCACGTTATGGCAAACAAGCCTCCTGTTAACTTTGATCCGAGGTAGAGTCAACGTTTGACCTAGGTTAGACTAGTTTTGACCTTGGTTGACCACAATTGACTATTTTAACCAAAAGTCAACCGGAAGTCAACCGTAGCCTAAAAATTAATTAGAACTTGATCGAAGTTGACCAGTTGACCCAAAGTCAACTGTTAGTCAACATTAGTCAAGTTTGACCTAGAGTTGACCAGAGTTGACCAGTTGACCAAAAGTCAACTGTAAGTCAACCCTTGACTTGCCTTGACCTAGTTTGACTTAGTATGACTTGATTTTACTTCCAAACCCTTATATTGATACAGTATTCCACCTATAGGTCCTCGAGGCACTGTTCTAGGACTCAGTTGACATATTCCACCAGATCGTAGGTGAGTACATTCTCTGATAATAATTCTGTTTTATGATATCGTTTATATTTCTTGTATTTAGTGTAGATACCCTTTTTCTCTTGACACATTGTTCACACGGATTGGTATTTCTCTGGATCCCATCATGAGATGTTATTCCTCGCTTTCCTTGGTATATCTTGTACAAGTCTTTCTTGTTCCTTATGCATAGTATAGACACGATTCCTGCGAAGGCTAGCTACCCTCTCGGAGAATCGTGTGTCATGATGTGTCATGGTTGGATCCACTATACTAGTCGGGGACGGAGAGTATTAGTGTAGATGTGTGGTCATTATCCACCTTGTTTATTCTTGTAGACCTTGTTTAATAGCCAATCCTACACTCTACGTATGATTGGCCGGATCATTAGACCTTGTGTAGACCCAAGCCGGCCACATATTGTAGCTAGTACTCACACACTTAGATAGATGATTCTTGATTCTTGTACATACCATGATCAGTTTTACTTGCCTTGTTCTAGCTCTAGATTTACAACTTACCTTGCCATGATACTCACATGTACATTTCGTGATTCCTTGTATATTCTCTCTATTTACTGCTACATTTTCAATATCGTCTAACTAGAACTGTAATTTGAGTTTTGTGCTCGTTCCATCCTGCCTGGATATGTTGACAAAATTTTAGGAGTAGTTGTGCCCTCGGTATTGGACTTCATGATGTTGCTAGCTGAGGTGGATCTCACTATTCTTCTATGAGAGTTGCCTGGTAGTTATCCTTAGTTAGTCTTGTTGTTCCTTCTTTATTTTCCTGTCTTATGATCATTGTAGATTCTAGTTGTTCTAGTGATATTGTTATTATTTTTTTGTCTTATCTTCCTTAGTTTTCGTGATGTGACACGAATACATTTCTAGTTATGGATCTTAGATGTTGTAGTTAGTATAGTATACTTGGCAGCGCTCTACCGCCGATACTGCGGCGTAGGCTGGACGTGGCCTACGTATTCATACCCGTATATCCGGGTGCGGGTCGTGAAACATTTTTGTGGTGGCCTTTGCAGGTCAGTCTTTACAATTAATGCGAAGTCGTGGTAGTACTTGAGCTTATCTGTACTACTACGAGCCTGCCCTAGGATTAAGATTGAGTCATGGAATATTTTAGGATTTTGGTACTCAGTCACATATTAGGAACTCTTGGTAGATTCCAGGAATGACCCATGGAAATCTTATTTCGAACTTTTCGAAACTTTTCCAATTTGTTCCTGTCCATCATGATTTTTGAAACATCTGTCTGTTATCAACTTTATTCTTTCTTGGAATGAGTTTGTGGACCCCAGAGGGAAGGTATAAGTTGAACTTATATATCATCTAGGTTGAGGAGAGAATATGATTTGCCAATCTTATTTCAAGGTTGAGATTATTTAGATTATATTTCAGAACTTTCAATCTTGACCTAGATAGTACCTTTGGGACTTCTCCTGAGAACTTTTCCCAAACCCTGCGTCGGAATCTATTTTTGCTAGTTCCCAATTACTTATCCTGGATTCGTCGTGGAATTTTAAATCTTGATGTTCGTTCGTTGTTGACTTTAACTTTGTATCTAAGATCAGTTTTTATGAATTGAGTTAAGATATCCTGATAAGGTAAATGTCTACTTTATTTATGGAGTTTAGAATTTATCGCAGCCATACTAGCTAGCACGACAGGGACGTGGAGCCTGATGTTGGTTATACTATCCTAGTTATGGCATTTAGATTCTCTTGCAGCCATACCGGTTGGCGTGGTAAGGAATCTAGATGACATAATTATAGGGTGTATACCCAAGTTATGGACTCCGCCGTTTGTTGCAGCTATGCTTACTGGCGTGGCAAAAAATTCTGGCAACATAATTTCAGGGAGACGTGTATGGTTATCAGACTGTATCTTAAATCGGATCACTTCGTTATGACCGGATGAGCAAAATAAATTCTTATCATTATTCTTCCCCGTCTTGGTTAACTCTGTCTATCTACAGCCTAACTAGGATTTTCTCGACATGATTATTTTGTGTTTCATCTTTCATATGATTTGACTAAACTCTTCTTCACTAGCCTCTTGGATAATTCTTTTTGTCCTTCCCGGTAATTGTTGAAAGTGCCTCATGGGTTGATTCAGGAAAAGTTTGAAAAGTAATTTATCCTTGTATTACGGAATCGGGAGTTTGCATCCAGAGAAATACTGGTGAGGCATGACTTAGGATAACGACATCATGGTTAAATATGTTTCTCGAATTCTACCTAGACCACTCCCTAAGCATTTTGACTAACATCTCCTCCTTTATTTTTGCAAAAAGTGTTTGGAAATATTTCACGGATTTAGCCAAGTTAAGTTCAGGAACCTATATTATCGGGCGTGGCAGCTGTGCACTGCAGTCATCCGTTGTATTATGGAACAAGGAAGTTAATCGCAGCCAGATGTACACTAGCACGATAGTAACTTCCTGTGACATAATTACGGAGGTATATGGTTCTTGAGTTTTACTTCGACTACGTCCTATGCATCTCGTTTGGCCTCGTACTATTCTTAAAAATATTTCGACAATCTTTCCTGTCTTGCTTGACCCTTACCTTGTCTGAATATTGATATGGATTGTTAGACCCAGTCTTAGGCCCTTGTTACCTTCTATTTTTGATGATTGGATAGCCAGACCTGTTAACAGATTCTGTAGTGTAACTATAATATGTTATTATGTGTAATTGTGATGAGTATATTTTCCTAGGGATTTATTGGGATAAGCTTATAGGACAGATACGAGTGACTGACTATAGTGGACTTAGAAACCATTAAGAATGATTAGTTTGATAGTATAGATGATTTTAAAGGATCTAAGAAAGAGTAAGGAATATTATATTTTGTGACTACGGATTAAGGACTAGAATCTTGTGCTTAGATTCGAGGGTTGAACATTGTAGGACTTTAATGACCAAGTGATTATTGGTTATCTACAAGCCATTTACTTATGATAGGAGGATAGATCGATATATAGAATGAAATAGAAGGAGATAACATTGCGTGCAAGATCGGAAGATAGCAGGAACAAAACAAGGACATATGTACATGGGTAATAAATAAATCGATAAATAATTTAAGAGTTTGAATTTGAGGGTTATATTCAGGAGTTCTTGAGTAAAAAGAGAGAAGGCTCAATGCCAAGAATAGGTTTTGAATGTATTATTTCAAGGAGCTTGTGATTAATAGGATAAAGATACTTAGGATGGGATAAGAAAACAAACAAATTGATATGAGATTGGAATTTTGGTTGATGGTTAATCATTGTTGATATATATATATATACGTATCTCGAGGATGACCTATATTTTAGAGTATATGTAAAGGTTCTTATTGATATGAAGATTCTAAGGATAAAATAACATAGTTTTTATGGAAGAAGCTTGTTGAACCTGAACCAAATGATTGTAGAGAAAAGCAACATAGGTGATCACAAGGATAACAGATTGAGTACTGTAGCCATAGCAGTTGCATGTTTTACCTTGACCTATTGGATGATTTTAATTCCGAGGACGAAATTTTTATAAGGTGGGTAGGATTGTAAGCCCCTGAATTTAGGGCTTATTTTTTTTTCAATTTTATAAATCAATTATTTTGAATAAATATTATTATTTGATTATTAATTGATTAAATGCTTTTTACCGTGACTTTGACTCTGGAGCATCAGGGATGCCAGTCTCTGGAAATTTTCTTCTTGAAGTTTGTAGTAGACGAGATTGTCTTCAATTTGATATATCGTGTCCCACTCGAACTTATTCTCTTGTACTCTTTTTGCTTCGCACAAGTTCGGGTCAATTTAGACCATTTAATTATTAATTGATTTCCCACTCTTTTCTTTGATCCTAATAAGCGCGTTACCATGACTTTTAATCTAGGAGCACCAGACTAGTCTTTTTCTTGAAACCAACTTGTCATGCCTGATCTACTCGAGACACTCTTCGCCCATGACCTTCGTGTCCCACTCAGACACACCATCTTGTGCTTCATTTTCTTCACACAACTTTTGGGTCAATTTAGGCCAATTAATTATCCACCGTAAATTGTGACCTGACTTCCAATTTAATTTCGGGACCCGACATCGACCCAACCTAGTCGACCCCAAATTGGATATGGCTCACACGAAGCCTACTACCCGCCTGATACTTGTGTCCCATTTATTTGAGCCCCCACATGCAACTTATTTTCCCATGATCATAAATACCTATTTTAATTCAAATATTTCACCATGTCCGATTTGACCCGACCCGGCTCGACCGAACCTGAACCCAAGCTCCATGTTGTCCTCTCGTGACTACCCATACACCCCACATAAATTCCCACTTTTCCCTATTTTTAAATATCTCTATTTCCCTCTCTTTTATATATGTATATATGTACATATATAATATAATATAATACACTCCTTCTCTCTCTACATTTAAACAACTCACTCTCTCTCTACCTACACTCCACACGCCATCACCAGCACATCAACTCCCCCCATGTGGCCGAACACCCTCTACTCTCTCTCTAAATATCTCTCTCTCACTTATTATTATATACACACACACATTAATATCTTTCTCTCTCCCCTATTATATACAAACAAACCACCACCTCCCCATCCCTCCTGTACACAGCCGACAGCCCCCCAACTCCTTCTTCATTTCTTCTTCATTATTCCTCCTTCTCCTTGACTCCTTCTTCATCTTCTCCTCATCACCATCATCACCTAACTACACAACCATCACCACCTTCACACACAACACAACCACCACTCTTAACCATCACCATCATCTACAACCGCCACCACCACTCTCACCACCTCCTCCACCGCTGGCCGTCGTGCGCCACCTCGTGGCCGGTGCGCCACCGCAGCGCAGCAGAGCAGCAGCAGCGCGTACAGTGTGCGCGTGCGCGGGCCGCCATCGCGCGTCGCCGCGCCGCCGTACGGTACTGCCGCCGGCCCATTGGCCGGGCGTACCCCCGGGCAGGCCCCCATGGTGCGCTGCCTCTTCTCCGGCGCGAGAAACGCCCGATTCGTGCGTTTTGCACGGAGATCCGTTGACGCGCGCGCGGGAAAGTTTAAGAATTTGTGCTTCGAGGCAGCGACTTTGCGCCGATTTTCTGGACAATCCGAATGTTGGATCGACGATTTCTTTGCTCCGTCATAATCTCGGTATATCCACCTTCACTCCCCCAATTTTCGTCCGTTAATTTCATCGTTTGATACATCAAACCGGCCACCAAGTTGACCGTTTAAATTGTGTAATTTTTGGACAGTTTTGTGGAGCCAACTTCGTCGGTTCGTATCTCGTCCATCGTAGATCCGTCTGGCGTGCTACCAGTTCCTATGCGAATCTGGTATAACCCTCTTCCTATCCCTCCAGTTTCGTTTCATTGTGAGCACGTTTGATTGGTTGAATTCGAAGCCAAAGTTGGCCGTCCGAATTCGTAATTTCCAACTTGTAAAATTCTTTTTGAACCCCGGGACTCCGAATTCAATTTTTGACACCACCAGTAGACTCGTGGCATCGTTCTGGCACGTTTTCATATAAAGTTTGTTAGATTTGGAAGACGTGGGCCCTGGCACGTATTTCGGTACAAAATGGGCCCCACAGTCCGGGTCAACGGGTTTTTGAGATCGGCTCATCGGAATCCAATTACGGATATACCGTTGAGTTCGTATCGTCATTCTGGACTCGTTGACAATAATTTGCTAGGTTTTAGTGGACATTGGTTCCGGCACGCATTTCGGTGCAAGTCAGATACCAATATCCGGGTCAACGGGTCATTTTGAGTTCGGCTCATCGGAATCCAATTTCGGATATACTATTGAATTCGTATCGTCATTTTGAACTCGTTGACATATAATTTGCTGAGTTTTGAGGACATTGGCTCCGACATGCTTTTCTGTGCAAATCGGATTCCAATATCTGGGTCAACGAACCAATTTGAGATCGGGTCAACGGAATCCAATTCTGGATATACCGTTGGGTTCGTATCGTCATTCTGGATTCGTGGACATATAATTTGTTAGGTTAAGTATACTTTTATTTTGACACATTTTTCGGTGCAAAGCGTATCCGACACGGACACCGTTTTGACTCAAAATTACCTTTTTGCCCCTGTGTCCAAATTGGACTTATGGACAGGCTATTCTAGCTATTTTGACCATTCTGAACACGTTGGTGATGGTTGTTTCACCATCCGACAACATCTGTAGGTTTTTACCCTATTATTATAATCTTTCTCTTTTTGTTGTATTTTGAGATCCATCGATTCCAGTGATTTAACAATCACTGAAATTGATATGTTGACCTTGTAGATGTTTATAGAGACTAGCTTTCACCCTGTTGACCTTGGTTGACTACTTTGACTGAACGTCGAAGTAGAGTCAACATTTGACCTAGGTTAGACTAGTTTTGACCTTGGTTGACCACAATTGACTATTTTGACCAAAAGTCAACCGAAAGTCAACCGTAGCCTAAAAATTAATTAGAACTTGACCGAAGTTGACCAGTTGACCCAAAGTCAACTGTTAGTCAACATTAGTCAAGTTTGACCTAGAGTTGACCAGAGTTGACCAGTTGACCAAAAGTCAACTGTAAGTCAACCTTTGACTTGCCTTGACCTAGTTTGACTTAGTATGACTTGATTTTACTTCCAAACCCTTATATTGATACAGTATTCCACCTATAGGTCCTCGAGGCACTGTTCTAGGACTCAGTTGACATATTCCACCAGATCGCAGGCGAGTACATTCTCTGATAATAATTCTGTTTTATGATATCGTTTATGTTTCTTGTATTTAGTGTAGATACCCTTGTTCTCTTGACACATTGTTCATACGGATTGGTATTTCTCTGGATCCCATCATGAGATGTTATTCCTCGCTTTCCTTGGTATATCTTGTGCAAGTCTTTCTTGTTCCTTGTGCATTGTATAGACACGATTCCTGCGAAGGCTAGCTACCCTCTCGGAGAATCGCGTGTCATGAAGTGTCATGGTTGGATCCACTATACTAGTCGGGGACGGAGAGTATTAGTGTAGATGTGTGGTCATCCATCTTGTTTATTCTTGTAGACCTTGTTGAATAGCCAATCCTACACTCCACGTATGATTGGCCGGATCATTAGACCTTGTGCAGACCCAAGCCGGCCACATGTTGTAGCTAGTACTCACACACTTAGATAGATGATTCTTGATTCTTGTACATGCCATGATCAGTTTTACTTGCCTTGTTCTAGCTTTAGATTTACAGCTTACCTTGCCATGATACTCACATGTACATTTCGTGATTCCTTGTATTCTCTCTATTTACTGCTATATTTTCAATATCGTCTAACTAGAACTGTTATTTGAGTTTTGTGCTCGTTCCATCCTGACTGGATATGTTGACAAAATTTTAGGAGTAGTTGTGCCATCGGTATTGGACTTCATGATGTTGCTAGCTGAGGTGGATCTCACTATTCTTCTATGAGAGTTGCCTGGTAGTTATCCTTAGTTAGTCTTGTTGTTCCTTCTTTATTTTCCTGTCTTATGATCATTGTAGATTCTAGTTGTTCTAGTGACATTGTTATTATTTTTTGTCTTCTTTTCCTTAGTTTTTGTGATGTGACACGAGTACATTTCTAGTTATGGATCTTAGATGTTATAGTTAGTATAGTATACTTGACAGCGCTCTACCGCCGATACTGCGGCGTAGGCTGGGCGTGGCCCACGTATTCGTACCCGTATATCCGGGTGCGGATCGTGACACGGGGAGTGACAGTTACAGTTGCAACTGAGGGCGTATGACTGGTGGGCCGCTAAGAAGCAGGAAATCTACGAAGCCGATACAGACGCCATGATTTTCTGGAAAATATTCAAGGAACCTTTCCTCGAACAGTCCGTTCCTCGCGCCGTCCGTCAACAAAAAGAAGACGAGTTCATGACGCTGCGACCGGGAAATATGTCTGTCGACGATTATGATTCAAGCTTCTCAAAGCTAGCGAAGTTTGCCGGTGCCTTCCTGCCCAACAAAGAAGCCTGGTGTGAACGCTTCCAACAAGGCCTAAATGACGAACTACGAAGGGACGTCATGAATCAAAGGTGCCGAACATACCGTGAATCCTATAATGCCGCTCTTGATAGTGAGCGTATCTTTGGCCGTATGTCGAGTAGAGGCATCCGTAACCACTTCAACAAGCATCCTAATGACGTCGGGGGATCCGGAATAGCAAAACGTCCGAACAGATTCGATGACCGAGGCCATGGCAGTCAACACTGCACCAGGTACGGTAGGCGTAGGCACCGAACCGTCGACTGCATCACGAGATCTTGCTACAAGTGTAGCGAGGTAGGCCATATAGTTACATATTGCCCGCATAAAGTTTCGAATCAACCCAACCCACCAAGGAACGTTCTGAATCCACATAAAGCGCCGATACTGCAAGGCGCAAATGCGGTGCCCGTCAACCAGCAGAACCAACGCCACGGAACTCAAGGCCGAGTTTATGCCTTAACTCGGGACGAGGCGTTTGCATCCGACACTGTTGTAACAGGTATATTACTCTACAAAAATATACCTGCTCGAGTACTATTCGATTCGGGTGTGACACATAGCTTTATATCTGCTGATTATGCGAAAGAAAATAAAATAACCATGCAATCACTAGATATAAATATTAGCGTTAGCACTCCGTCAAGAGTCGATATGCCCGCGAACTTTATTTATAGGGATGGCCACATTTGCATCGGAGGAAGATATCTATCCTTGGATGCCGTCGTACTAGACATCAAAGAGTACGACATAATCCTGGGCATGGATTGGTTGGGCGCTTGTCGTACAACGATCGAGTGCACGGAGAAGAGAGTGGTGTTTCGTCTTCCTGGCGAGACAGAGTTTTCATATTCGTGCGGTACGGTCTCGACGACGGCAATGATGGTGTCGGCAATCTCGACGAGGCGTATGCTGCGTTCCGGCTGTACGGGATACTTGGCATCAGTTTGAGACACGCGGAAGGATAATACAAACACAATGCAGACTGATGTTGTGGCAGATTTTCCCGACGTTTTTCCTGACGATATGCCCGAAATGCCGCCGGATCGAGAAATTGAATTCAGCATTGACACCTTTCCGGATACACGACCGATATCAAAAGCGCTTTACCGAATGGCTCCAGCAGAACTGAAGGAGCTGAAGGTGCAATTACAAGAGTTGCTAGACCGTAGATTTATTCGCCCTAGCGTCTCTCCGTGGGGAGCTCCCGTATTGTTCGTGAAGAAGAAGGATGGGTCGATGCGGCTATGCATCGACTATCGTGAACTCAACAAGGCGACCGTGCGGAACAAGTATCCCTTGCCACGAATCGACGACTTGTTTGACCAACTACAAGGCGCATCAGTATTTTCAAAAAACGATCTTCGTTCAGGCTATCATCAATTGAAGATCAAGTCCGGCGACGTATCAAAGTCTGCCTTCCGCACTCGATATGGTCATTACGAATTCCTAGTCATGTCGTTCGGTTTGACGAATGTCCCAGCCGCTTTCATGGATTTGATGAACCGAGTCTTCCGACCCCAAATCGATAAATTCGTAGTCGTGTTCATCGACGATATCCTTATCTACTCAAGGGACCGAGAAGAGCACGCAGAATACTTGAAGACGGTACTGCAGATTCTGCGAAAAAATAAATTATATGCAAAGCAGAGTAAGTGCGAGTTCTGGATGAGTAGCGTGACATTCCTCGGACATGTAATCCCTGTCGAAGGTGTCACGGTGGACCCAAAGAAGATTGAAGCGGTGGTAGATTGGAAATGACCTGCCTCGGCTGGCGATATTCGAAGTTTCCTGGGCTTAGCGGGCTACTACCGAAGATTCGTGCGAAACTTTTCAAAACTAGCGTCGCCTCTGACTCGCCTCACCCAGAAGGGAGTAGTATTTGAATGGAGTGACGACTGTGAATCCAGCTTTCAAGAGTTGAAGCAACGACTTGTCTCAGCTCCAATCCTTGCACTTTCAGACGGTCTAGAAGGCTTTCAGATATTCAGCGACGCATCGGGGACTGGCCTCGGGTGCGTACTCATGCAGAGAGATAAAGTCATCTCCTACGCTTCACGGCAGTTGAAGCAGCACACGAGAAGAACTACCCGACGCACGACCTAGAATTGGCGGCGATCGTGTTTGCGTTGAAGCTCTGGCGGCACTACCTCTATGGTGTGGCGTGCAGAATCTACACAGATCATAAAAGCCTGAAATACTTGTTTACGCAACGAGAGCTCAACCTACGATGGTGACGTTGGCTCGAACTCATAAAAGATTACGAGCTAACGATCGAATATACGTCGGGCAAGGGAAACGTTATAGCCGACGCGCTTAGCATAATGTTTATGGGAACACTAGCCATAAACAAGGAGATACGGCGAGACCTTGAAGCGATGGGTATCGAACTTGAAATTGAGTATCGACACCTGCACCTAGCTCAGCTGAAGTTAGGATCGAGCCTGCTTAGCAAGATAAAGACCGCACAGAAGGACGACTCATTCCTGAAGAACATGTACGAGCTGATTCCAACAGGAAGGGCGACTGACTTTGCGGAAGATGGAGACGGGACGATGCGACTAAAAGGAAGGCTCTGCATTCCTGAAACTGTCGAAATCAGGAAAGAAATTCTGACGGAGGCACATTATGCGAAGTACTCGTTACATCCTGGAAGCACCAAGTTGTACAAAGACTTGCGCACAAACTTCTGGTGCCACGACATGAAAAAAGCGTGGCTACTTTCGTATCACAGTGCATGGCGTGTCAGCAAGTGAAGGCGGAACACCAAAGGCCAGGCGGAGAGCTGCAGAACATCGCCATTCCCGAGTGGAAGTGGGACAACATCTCGATGGATTTTATTGTGGGATTTCCGAAGACGCCGCGGGGGAATGATACGATTTGGGTCATTATTGATAGATTGACCAAGTCGGCTCACTTCATCGCAATTAAAGTAGGATGGAGCGTCGATCGGTTAGCACAAATCTACGTCGACGAGATTGTTCGACTGCATGGGGTACCGGCCTCAATAATTTCGGACAGAGACGGGCGATTCCTATCGCATTTTTGGACGAGCCTACAGACGGCGATGGGGACCAAACTAAATTTTAGTTCGACGTACCACCCCCAAACAGACGGTCAGACGGAGAGAGTAAATCAAATCCTAGAAGATATGCTGCGTCTGTGTGCGATCAATTTAAAGACTAGTTAGGATACGCATTTACCGTTTGCGGAGTTTGCATAACAACAGCTACCAGTCGAGCATTCAGATGGCTCCATACGAAGCGCTCTACGGGAGGAAGTGTCGTTCGCCAATTTGCTGGGATGAAGTCGGAGAGCGACAAGTGCTTGGGCCGGAACTAGTGGAGCAGGCTGTCGAAAAGGTCCGCTTGATTCGGGATAGACTCCGCATCGCGCAAAGTCAACAAAAGAGCTACGCAGATCTTCGTCGACGACCGCTAGAGTTCTTGGTCGGGGACCATGTGTTTCTGAAAGTAACGCCCATGCGCGGTGTGATGCGGTTCGACGTTAAAGGCAAGTTGATCCCGAGATTTGTAGGCCCCTTCGAGATCATCGAACGAGTTACAACGGTTGCTTATCGGATCGCACTACCTCCTGCCTTGGCTAATGTGCACGATGTCTTCCACGTTTCACAACTTCAAAAATATGTGCACGATCCAAGTCATATGGTTAGATTCGATCAGTTGGAGCTACGTACTGACTTGTCTTACTCGGAGGAGCCTATTCAAATTTTGGACCGCAAGGAGAAGGTGCTACGAAATCGGTCGATGTTGTTGGTCCGCGTGCTTTGGCGGAACCATTCAGTTGAGGAGTCGACGTGGAAGATGGAGGCGGAGATGAAAGAGAAATACCCTACGTTGTTTGTCTAAATTAAGGTCAGACCCTTGTTCTTAAGTTTCGGGATGAAACTTTTTCTTAGTGGTATATTATGTAGCGCCCCGCTTTCGATAGGCGACGGAACTTCATAATATGCTTGTGCCGAGTTAGATCGGCCGGGAACTTAGATGGCCATCTGACTCGATCGCTAAGCTTGGTAAACGATAACACCTTGCGGCATCGATCAAATCGATTTGGATGGAAGTTACGAGAATCGATCCAACTAATGGAACGACTTCTGTAGGAATAAGTCCTAGATACAGCGGGCTGTGTCTCGGCGAGTGAGCTCTATATAAGAGTCCCTTCGACGGGACCGGACCGCTGTATGGTTTTCTTGGAGCTTTTCCGTTGGATTTTGATAAAGTGCTTTCGCGTCGTTTTTATGTATGCAATTACAAATTTTGAAGCAAGGGGAAAAGAAGGAATTCTAACAAAGTGTTAGTGCCATTGCAGGAGCTCGCGTAACTAAAGCTTGACATTGCGAAGCGCTTCGACGATCGGCACGAAGCAAAGTAACTGGTGGGTGATTCGGCCCCTTATTTTCTACTCTATCCCGCAAACTAATTCCTTGCCTCGAATTCATTCAAATCAAACGATGCCAAGTTAATTGCATGCCAATCCACTAAGTTCAAGAACTCGGAAAAAACGTATCGATTCAGAGTAATTCACTCTGAAAATACAAGTCTATCACATAAACCAGAAAGTTTAAGGTTCTAGTAAAAAGATAGACTATTTCACATGCTGCAAAATAATACGAAACGTCGATTATGGGTTATGATGTCTCGAACAATTTGGTGCCCACGGGATGCTAAATTGGGAGTACGGCTTGAGGAAAAATGAATCGTTGCATAAGTTGGGGGAAATGATAATGCCGTTCAATACTGTCCGCGCTATACAAAACTATTCTATATGTTAAACTGTTCACGCATTGGCATGGTCATGGACAGCTTGTGCACAAGTTGATATTTTTCCTCGAATCGGTATCCGGGACATCGGAATCGAATCGACCTAGGGGGAATGAATAATCGTGCTTCAGCACTGATGCATTGTGGGACCGTCAGTCAGGCTTTCAACCTAGACTGAACGGGCCGAAATGCCGTTGAGATAGTCCCACGTGATGTGTAACATCAATGACCGCATATAAGATAGTAGCATGCTCACCTATTGTATTATGCAGGTGTAAATATTATCTCTGTTTTCATGCAGGGACGAGCACGGCCGTGGTAAGAAATATGATAAACTGATATATTTCACTGTATGCTTTATTACTCAAAGATGGCTATCGAATATGAACTGAATTCATTTAGTTCTAATAGAAAGACAACTCTAAAGCATGCTGTCACGACCCGCACCCTAGAGTAAGGGCACGAGAAGCGGGTACGTCCAGCCTACGTCGCAGTGTCGGCGGGTAGAACGCTATCCTAGGTCACAACATCTAACAATATAAGCTAAACAGTTTATACTCCCCGAATGGGGGTGACATAGCAGAAGTAAACTCAATCACAACTAAGGCAGGAAGGTAAGATGGAATGAGATAGATAGATACTGCTGAAATGAAATAAAATCCACAAGTACAAACAGAGAGTCTAAGTGTCTAATACATCACAAATCCCAAGATCAATATATACAGTCATCCATAGAGTAATGTAAATAAAACATCCCAGAGTCTAGAAGAGTGTCATCCACAGCTATATGGTCCGGCTGCTGGTCCAAGTCACAGCTGTCATCTAAAGTAGCCCCATAATTGGTAGGGCAGCCAGCCTCGTCCTCATCCTCTGTATTATTTCAACAGGTCCAGTCAGGACAGGAGCGAGCACAATACATCTCAACAAGTCATAGCAGAAAAAGAAAATATAATCATGCTAGAGAATAAAATACAGGAAACTGAAGAATAGCATAATGTAAGAGAGAGACTGTAAGTAAATATCTATGATATATATAAAGAGAGACAGTGCTAGTGATTCAGAGTACTGGATAAACATGTGAATGGCTAAGGACTGATTCATGATTACACTACTTGGAATTGATTCATGATTACACTACTTGGATTTATTCACATGTTTATTTATAATCCCCCATCCCCAATCAATACACAAAGATCCATTCAAGTTACGTTAAGATTCATGATTATACTACGTTGCCCATAAGGGTGATTCATGAATTGATTCGTGAATGCTCGGTGATCATGTGAGTACAGTCACTAGCTGATTCCCGAAGATTTATGATAATAGAAGCATAAGATACGTGATGTAAGTAAAACACACTGGACAAAAGTATCTGATGCTCCCGAGAGGGATAACATCTCATGAAGGGATCCATATAGTACTAATCCGTATTACCAACGTGTCAGCATCAAGTAAGATAATCTAAAACAGGAAATATAATCCTAAACAAGATATGAAATGATCAGAGAATGTACTCGCCTCGTATCTGAATGTCTGAAGTAAATGTACTGTCCGAGATGAGGTACCTGACTCCTAGTTAGAGCAACACAAGTCAAGATGTATACAGGGGATGATAAATGAAATCTACAATGCATCTGCATGCTGTCTAGGTCAAACTAGACTAAAGTCAACCCTTGGTCAACTCCAGTCAGCAATACTAGTCAAGGCTAGGTCAACTAGGTCAAACTTAACCCAAACAAGTCTAATAAGTCTCACTAGGCCTAACCAAGCCTAGTCTAGCAATCACACACCAATCACAAGTCATACTAGACTACCAACACACAATCATTGGTGTATTCATACCATACACATAGGCCTTATGCCCTATAGTCCACATCACACATATTCTATATATTATATATATCTATCTATATACACATACATGTATATATCAATAGGAAATCTCTATTTATCACATTAACACATTTAGCCATATGTAATATATATATATAGAGAGAGAGAGAAAAGAGCATGTGTATGTGTTCATGGGTGTGTGTGTCATGAAAGTACACAAGAGCATGTGTGTGAAGTCATGATAGCATGTGTGCCAAGTGTCAAGTGACTTGGTGTGTGAAAACAGTGTGGAAAGTTCCTGAAAAGTCAGTGATGTGTGCACATGAATTTCAGGAACTCAATGTAACATAAACTCAGCTTACATAATGAACTCTCAAGTATTTACATTCAAAATCAAATCCATACACCCAACCACCTGATATTGGAAATAAAAATGTGAAAAATGTGTCACACAGGTTTCAGTTGCATAGGTTACAGTAGTGCTGTGTCTCAGTCTCAAGTAAATTAGCCAATGTGACAGGAATGTGAAGAGGGTGGGTGTGTGTTCAGATAATGTGTGATGATCTCAGAACATGCAGGAACTTGGGTCTCAGATTTGTGTGTATAAGATATTAGAAAATAGTAAAATATCTCAGGATTTGGACAACTCAAATAACAACTAAGTGAACTCCTAACTAAATACCTCAGACTGGGATCTCCCAAGTAACCCCATTTATCAAATCAAGAGACTGAACTAACACCCTCTTCCCATACCTCAAAAAGAATTGAGTTCATACTCAGATTCAGTGTGAGCACAAGACAGTGTAGAGTGTGTAACTATCAGAAATCAAATAGAGAATATGTGTCAAAACAGGTTTCAGGACAATGTGTTCAGTGTCTCAGGTTTCTCAGGAAAATCAGTGAACCTTAATTACCAATGACAGTTTCATATCCAAACCAAAACAGAATTTGAAATCCCCATTCACATTTCAGTAAAGTCAAATCTCAGTCATCATTCATAAACCAAACTTAGTTAATCTCAGGAAATCGACAGTTAATATTAACAATGTGATACAACATAAAACAGGGAGACATGTGACAGTTAGTTAAATGGGTGCTAAACTCGGAATCAATAGGGTGTTAGCTACTAGGTGCCCATGTGTGTAGTGTCATACAATGTGGTTCTCAGTCCCAGGATTAGAATAGTTCCAGTGTGTGTGTGTATGTGATTTGTTCCCAGGAAACCAAGTGACAGTGTCTTAGTGTCTCAAGTACCATAGTGTTGTGTGTGATTGAGTGTGGCAATACATGAGAGTTTGTGAGTGAATATACAGGTGTATAGGTCAATAGGGTGTCTCAGGTTCACATAAACAGTGTCTCAGAAATTCGAATTCAGTGTGCAGGAAGGCCTAACTATGATAGTAAAACAGTGGGGAAAAATCAGGACAGTGTGTGTGTGTCCAAGGAAAACCTGTGTGTGTCATTAGTGTTCTGTGTACAGGAATCTCATGAAGGGCTGAAACATGCATGTGGGTCTCAAATCATTACAATGGCAGGAAATTGAGTGTGTGTCATATCACAGGGTTGTGTGTTAGCAGAAAACTGGAATATATGGGAGTAGGCAATTAGTTCTCAGGATTAGAGTGTCAACAGGGAAACATTTTAGTTATTCCTACCCCATCTCAGGAAATCATATTTCAGTTCTACAACAGTGTGTGATGTACTGAAAACTTGTGACAGGTAGTGTGTGAACCACAGGAACTTAGAAGTCATGTGACTGAGTTTATAACAGTACAGGAAAACAAAAATAGTGAGGAAAGTATCAGGAGAATAGTGTAACATTATTCAAAATCAGTAAATTTCCCAACTAATCTCAGGTTTTTCATATCCATACACAGTTCAGTTCATTTCAAATCCCCATCTCGGTTCACAGATTAACATTAACCTCAGAAATCACAATAGTGAGAATGCCATGAATAGGTTCTCAGTGACAGGAAAATGACAGGAAAGTGTGAATGTGTTCTACAATGTGTTCTCAGATTCCTAATATATAATTACAGTTCAGTTTTCCTAAGTTTGACAGAAATTCCAAACCAACTTCCAAACACATAAACTCTAATATAACATGCATAAAATATGTGTAAGTTATAAATGAAACTGAAATCAACATTCGAACTAACTGAAGGTTGAACCATAACATGATGTTTAATATACTCAGAATGAGTTCAATCTCAGGTTGCAGTTCACATTTCATTCTCAGGATTACGATGAACCATAAATAGCATTCAAACCCAAATGATATCCCTACATCCTAAACATGATATTTGATGTGTAGTAAATTAAATCATCACATAATACATGATATCAAATCATTAAATGCAAATCGAAACAGGGATAAACAGTGAATCATTTCACTGATACTTAACAGTATCAGAAATTTGGGGAGTTTCCTATTTAATCATTGAAATAACAATAATTAGGCTAGTTAATAGTTGATAAATAATATTCAATGTGTGCACGTGTCATACACTTAGTATCGTGTCCAAAAATAGGACACAAGTGTCCAAGAACAAAAGCACAGACACGCACGAGACTGGCACGAGCTCGCGTGACCAATGCACGTGTCCGCACGCACCCGACATGCAACCAAGTGACACGAGACTTGGGGAGTGTCGTGTCAGACACTGCCCCGAGCTCCATGTCAAATGACACGCGCCCTCGTGTCCTGAATAGCCCATACGAACCCACGAGCAGCAGGACACTGTTGTCCGCGCGCACGCAGGCATGTCCGCGAGTCTAATGTGACTCGGACACGACTCGAAATCACCTCAGTATAACAAAAACGTGTAAGCGACACTAAAACACGAATTCCTGTATTTCGTCGAACACCTACGTACGACACTGATACGTGTCCGATACGGACATGTACAGGACACAAAATTGGCAAACCCTATACCTAAAGAACCAGGACACCTAGGGCTAGGTATCTATGCAATGAAAACCAAATTTTGATGGGTGGAATAGGAATTACCTATGGGTGTTCTTCAACACAAAACTCCTTCAATGTGGAAATCTCCAAAAGCCACCCAATCCCTCAAATTGATTCAAATATGTGATTTAACTCCACAATCAGCAAGAGAACATTGATTAGATCATTATGGAAGAAATCCCAATCAAAAAGGGGTCCTATTGATTAAACTATGAAAAAAATTAATAAAGGCTTACCTATTCTTTAGGAAGATGAAGAACTAATTAAAAAGAGGCAAATTCCTATGGAGACATTATATAGGCAAGGGGGGGTCTTGGCTGGCCACTTTAGTTAGGGTTAGGGTTTTTAGATTACATCCTAGGGCTAGGAATGAATCAAGGCTAATGGGTGGCCTAGAAACTAGGGCTTTTCTAGTCTTTTGTAAATCACTTAACTTAACTAAACTTGACTTAACCATTAACCAAAACCATCTAATTCTCAAAGTGGCTCACTAAACTAGTTATGACCAATCTAGGTTAGGTCCAATCTAGGTTAGGCTAACCAAAATCATATGGCAATAATTAAATTAGTTTTTAAATCAACCCATTCAATTAAATCATTTAAAATTCCTAATAAAATATATTAAATTCAAATAATTCAAAAAAAATGACAAAACTACCCTCGGGGCTAAAATGACAAATAAGTATCCCAATAACATGGTTAGGCTCTAGGTCAACCAGTCTCCAAGGTTACACTATCAAAACACCAAAATCATAAGTCATGATTTAAAATAGTTTTGAATGATTAAAAATCACCAAAAATCATAATTATTTAAATATCATAATTAAATAAATTAAAATACAAAATTTCAAATTACTCTTATTTAGAAACTGGGTGTTACACATGCCTACCATAACAATCAGAGTCGGTTTAGACGAGTGGGTTCGTCTTGTCTACTTAGCAAGTGTGCTAATCCCATTCCCCCAATTTCCCCAGGTGCGGCGGACGCTCCCAACTAAACTGAAGCTGAAGTGCGGAGAGGTATTTTGAAGCTCTTCCTATGCTGAAGTATTTTGAAGCCAATTCAATCGACGGCTTATGTATAAAGGGGAAAATGTATGGGACGGCAAGCGTTAGTTCAGGCAACTTGTCGAGTGTGTTTCTTTCTGTTTTCAATCAATGTAGCCACAACGACATCCAATGTAATTACAACTTGCACTTCGTTGCAAGCTATGAATGAAAAGGATTTCTATCTTCCTATACTGCATCATATATTCTGATGTGATTTGTGAAGTTTCAACTTGGCGTATTAATATAAAAGCAACGTAACGTTCTTGCCTTGTACGAGTGCAATTCCAGACTCGTATGGCATCACGCCTTAGCGAGGACGATCGAATCGACAAAGTAATATCGGGGACGAACGGTTTGTCGACTCAGGGCGTGACATGTTAGGACTTACGATTGATGATTGAATAAACTTGAGGATTGAGTAGGTCCAATCCGCGCATCGAGAATGATTTAGTCTAGACTCAAAACAAGAGTTACGCCCCGATAAGAATGATTATTCCGTAGGAGCGTTGCATGGTGATTTCATACCCACCGTGGATAATCGGGCTCGCGTGAGATCGGAGCATGGCTATATTAAGTCAGACGACCTTATGATCGATTACGTGAATTGGAATAGATGA
>JANAVB010000834.1:0-63182 GCA_029216955.1 Iris pallida
TTTAATTTTCTATTGATAATAATAGCCTTTGAAAAAAATGTTAATGACAGAAAAATTTATTACCATTGAAACATAAAGAGTTGTATGGAAAAAGAAAATTTTATAGTATACAAACTTTATTGCATTGACTGTTAAACATAAATGACATGTAAGTTGACATAATAATATCATGTTTATAAAATACTCAAGGGTATTTTAGGAATTCAAAAGTTTCACCACCAAGTTTTTATATTATATCTACTAGTCTACATGTACGTACTTTGCACGTATTTTAATTAAAATATCATAAGATCAGTTGTCGTCTTTTCGTCCTTTTCAGGTGACTATTCATGTGCGTATGTTTTCTTTTTACAATGCCAAGAGATTTGAAGCACGAATTTTTGTTCTTTTTTTTAATTTCCTATTGAGAATAATAACCTTTGAAAAATGGTAAGGACAGAAAAATTTATTACCATTGTAACCTGAAAAGTTGCATAAAAAAATAAACTTCATAGCATACAAACTTTATTGCTTTGACTCTTAAACATAATTGACATGCAAGTTGACATAATAATATCATGTTTATGAAATACTCAAGGGTATTTTATGTTTAAGAGTCAAAACAATAAAGTTCGCATGCAAGTTTTCTTTTACCATACAACTTTTCATGTTCTAATGTTAATTTTTTTTATCCTTACTATTTTTCAAAGATTATTATTCTCAATAGAAATTTTTTTTTTTTAAAAATTGTACTTTGAATCTATTGACATTGTAAAAAGAAAACATACACACATGAATAAGCAACCTGAAAAAGATGAAAAAATAATTACTAACCTTATGATATTATAATTAAAATACGTACAAAGTACGTACATGTAGACTAGTAGTAGAATAGATACAGAAATTTCTGTAGTATTAAAGTTTGAGCAAATTATAGAAAGAAAAAAATTTGTTAAATTTATCAGAGAGAACAGAAACATCCTTATTTAAAGCATTTTAATTCTCTCCACATCTTAAAATAATACACAAAGAACTTCAAATTTTATTTTATTTTTTATTTCGTCAGTAAGTAAAACAAGAAATACAAATATTCTATGGAAAAAGTCCATAGTATGGACGTTTCCAAGTTTGTTGTTTTATATTTTAAATAAAAGAAAGAAAGCGTCCCTACTATGGGCTTTTTTAAGTTCTTGGCATCAGCTTTGATAAGGACAAGTTTGTAGGCATATTGTATCGTCAAATGTGTCTAGTTTCGATCTCATTTATTGAATACTTGCAATTCAAGAGTTCTAGAGAATTGTGTGACTGTTAAGTTTATGACAGAAGCAAACAATAATGTCGTAAATCTCATTCTTAATTGGTCATGACAAAACTAAATAACACAAGTCACACAAACCCATCATGCAAAACTAAATAATTTAAGTTATACAATCCTCAAATATTTTCGTTTACTTTTAGGGCCTTTTATAATATTCAAAATTTATATTTATGTCTCCATTAATTTGGACGGTCAACTAAGTCAACCGTTAGAACGAGACACAAACCCTCCTATGGACAATATGGAGATCTAAACGTAAATTTTCAATATTGTATAAGACCCTAAAACTAAATAACCATTAATTAAACTTTGTTTATATGTCGTTCATGAATGGAAAATGATAAATAAGTAAAAAGAAGAAGAGGGTGCTCGCTTAGGAGTTGTTTGGTTCGCAAATTTGGGGACATGAAGTCCAAATTTGAATTTAGAACCAATTTACGTGTTTGGTTGAAGGATTTGCAGACAAAATTTATTTTGAAGTGACGTGAATAATAAATATAAAATATTGTCTGCCACAAATTGGGATAATTTTCATGTTTAGTTGGATTTCTCACTTGCTCTCTATTTTAACACTTCTAAATCCTAATAACTATAAAAAGTTACACTTTCCAACTTTCTTAAACAACTATGCAAATACCAAAATTTAAAATTTTTTACTTGTAACCTCCACTTCTTTAAAACACCAAAATAAAAAGAAAAAAATCATTTTTTTTTCTTAATTGTAATGCATGTGCAAAATATCGATTTTCGAATTTTTTACATCGTCGTACTTCGTCGAACCAAAAAAAAATCTTAGGAATAAAATGGTATCCAATTGGCACAAAAGTAGAGCATAAGTCAAACTTTCATATTATATAATGTAACGTCGACTTCATTTGATTTTTTTATTGTTTTCTAAATATAAGTGCTTTAAAAAGTGCCTGACTTGATCAATATGTCATAATTTTTAAAAATTCACCATCATCAAAACACTCTCATCATAATAGGTGACAATGTAGCATAAAAAAATCAATTGTTTATAATTGTTGATATGAGGATAAGCATGTCTGTTTGTGGAAAATTCCTAATCAAGATAGTTATAAGCATCAGAATGTCAAGTCATAAAATTTAGATGACTAGTTGACGGTTAGAGTATTTGGTGCTTTATAACGAAATAGATCATCGACCATCGACATTTAGTGCTATGTATATAATGCACATTCTCGCTGATCCGAACTTCTTCGACACAAATAGTAACGGAGCTCCCTAAGATGAAGCACTTTGCTGGCGACATGAATCATTTTCTTTCCAAATTATCAATCGTTCTTTCGGTTCTTCCATCTTCTTCTTGTTGATTATGTAAATATTATGTGATATTGGTGCCGCTCCTCGCATTAAGGCCTCGTTTGGTCCGCGGAATGGAAGGGAAAGGAAATCAATTCCTTGACATTTCCTTTCCTTAGGAAAATTGCACTTCCCATTGATTTTCGTTTCCAATGTTTGAAAATGCCAAAAAAATTGGAAAGAAAAGTGAATACTTCAATGTGGAAAAATGATTCCTTACTTGGATGGATGTAATCACTTTTTTTTTTTCTAATTTTTCTTTCATTGGAAATCACTTTTCTTTCCTTCTCAATTCCTTTGGTACCCAAATGTAGAAACATAATCAATTTTCTTTTTCAACCCGATGATTTTGAGAACCAAACGAGGCCTAAGTTGATGGAGAACTCAACTTCTTTTTCAAGTGGTAGACACATCTCAGAACTCCAAGATAATTTGATGAAGTGACGCCTATGCTACTAGAGATCCACAAATAGTCTTGCCTCCAAGCTCTCTAGTTCTTCTGACAAATTCAAACTCTGACTTTTCCGGCGGTCTAAAGATAACACATTCTTTATGATAATCTATGGTTGCTCAACCAATCAATCCCAAGGATTATATAAATCTATTATAGATATATCCATGTTCGTATTTCCAGTAATTTTTGGACCTGTGGGCCTGCCCGGGTTTTGTGCACATAAGTACTTTCATATTTTAGACATGGGATCATGGGAGTGAATATAGTGAATCTATATGTCCTCAACACACTAGATACAAAAGTGAACTAGTGAGTACCGAGTAGTGAATCTATTTGTTCTCAACACACAAGATACAGTCGACACAGACACAGACACAGACACAGACACAGTGACACTAAAAAAAAAGAAACTAGGATGTATATATGTTATGTAAGAAACGCAATCGGCATCTTTTGAGAAATATGTATTTAGTTTATATGGAATTAAAATGCCCAAAACAAAAATGATTTTAAGTTATATCTTTTATATTTAATTAGTATTCTTGTTTTAAACTAGTGAATCTGGAGTGAACTAGTGAACTCTAGATATGGTTCTCTGAATCTCAACATAAGAGTTCTCTATATATACATATAACTCGGTACAAAGACCATTGCCGATCATCATCATCATCTACGCTCAACCGAGGTGAAGATGGGTGCCAAAATTCTCCTCCTCCTGCTGCTGTTGTCGATCGTCGCGATATCGTCAGTGCAGTCCATCAGTGAGTAGTATGATCCACTACTGTTAAGTTGCTCGGCTCATCAACGTACTGACTCTTTTGAATCTATACGTACGTACGTACGTATTTTCAGGTCAGGCCGACTGTAGTTACGAAACCTCGTCGTGCGAGGCCGACGGGGACTGCGCCACCCCGTGCAGGGACGTGCATCCGACCCTCCGTATCGATGGCTATTGCATACCCAACCCAAACCCCGGCAATATTCCTGACAAACTTTGCTGCTGCATATACCGCGGTTGAAGGGGTGGGTCAGGTGGAGTGGGACGAGTGCCTGCTAATTACAGGGACAAATTCTTCAAATTGATGTGTTCCTGATGCAAATTAATATATCACAATAATAAGATTTGTGCTTGTCCAATGATTCCTCCATCTATAACATCCTAGTCCAGTAATAAGAGTGAAGGATTTTACTTTTCAGATACGTGCAAGTTTATTGTGCCAACCAAACTGATGAACACTCGATTGCAATTTTCTGCAGTTTACTTCGTTTGGATGGTTAAATCTTAGGTTATTTTGCAATTAAATATACTGAACTATCATAATTTTTTTAACCAAATAACATTAAATTTTATATTAGCAACAAAATACGTTAGTGAGTTGCTACCTTCTGTTAGTTGAATAAATTAAGCCTTAGCTGTTAGTTGACTATCATATTTGCTGTCAATTAATTATTTTTTAAGGCCATTTTGTCCCTTCTATTGATAATTACCTTTTTTTTATTTTTTGGGCAATTTACAGTAACTATTTCTATGTTCCATGCTACTATCCTTGTTTTGAAACTAATTACACGGACCAATGTTTTATATTTTTTATATAAAGTTATAACACTAACCACCTTTATTTTAAAAAATAAAACATAAAGCAGAATCGTCAATCTGTAATACCCATAAAAGGGAAGTTAATGTATTTATTTATTTTCATTTTATAAATAACCAAAGATCGATAAAAGTTTTGAGAAACTTTAGCCTTGTGGTAACCCCTGCCTACCGCGGAGCCGTGTCCTGTGTAATACGTATCTTTAACAAAATGATGCTCATTCTCAGGGCTTCGCTTGCCATGAATGAGAACTGCATCGACTGTTAGAATTTGCCCAAATGAACCATGAAAATTACAATTCTAATTTCGTTGGCTTATACAAAAATCAGTGAATTAAAAAAAAATCCAATTGTGAATAAATTCGCCTGTAATATGAGTCATATGACTAGCATGTCAAGAGGACCCAGCCTGTAACATTAACCTTCAAAAGTAGGGCAGAAACTTCGGCACATGTGCAATAAAGAAATAAGTTGCAACAAATTAAACGGTGTACATCAACAACAAGCATCATACAAACTATGACTACTACAATCGGCAATTTTTCGGCTTGGTTTGGTTCTTTCTCAGTTCTTCCACACCCGTAGAACTCGGAACACCTATTCCAGGCAGAGCCGCCTCCCTGACCTATTACAAAAAGTAAGTGCATCAGCATCCACGGATATTCTTTCAGCAACTCTTCCTGACACACCACTTGGATTCCACTGTTTCGTCAATATGGTAGTCACCATCCATAGCATCAGAAGATTCAATCGGAGAAGCACCCGCTCCTTTTGAAGAAAAACACCTGTTCAGAATTCCATGAGATAATGGAACCGTAAAATTACCTCAAAATTAATGACTACCTAATCTTTGAACCGGTACAATGACTAAAGAGATAATTAGGTAAGATAATACACATGCTAGTCTCATTTGATGATTGCCAGTTCATGGAGTTGGATCACTTGGCAAATCCCAATTCTCAATTCTGTATAGAGTTCATACTTCTCTTTGAGGATAAATAATTCCGCATGCAACAGGGGTTATAGTAATCTGATATGTATATCTCCATAGTAAGAATATCAGATCCAAAACCAAGATCTGTATACCCAAGATAACGAAGAAACAAGCATGCCATATGGGCAGGGGTATTGTACTTGTTGATAACCCTATATAACCATTTAATGTTTACAAGAAGCAATAAACACTTGTGACTAGCCAATTGTGATTCCCGTCCGAAGTATAGCAATATATTATCACTGTTTACTTAAATCACACCACTGAAATCTCGTATTCAAGACGATAAGCCTCCAGCCAATATCCCCTCCTAGTTCGATGATGATGGTTCCTAGCGAACAAGAAGGTAAGACAAAAATCTGAAATGTGAATGTTTATAAACAAATTGTTGAGGACGATAATGATTATGGCAATTTCTGTTATAACCGGTGCACAATATTTTCAATGGAAAACCGAATGAAACAGTTGTAAGAACGACGTTCCAATGCAACACTTCTGGGAAGGTGCACAATCAGAGATCCTAGAAGGATTCTAGAATACGAAAATCTAAGAAGATTTCGTAAACGTAGCAAACGATAGCAGTGCTTCTAAAAAGAAGGTACTAATCGAAATGCTAAAGGCAGCAGTAAAGGTAACAGGCGATTGATGGAAAGGTGGTGTCCTGCTGGGGTGTCAAAAAAAACACCAGTGCTCAAAGCTAGATCCGTCCACACGGTCAGCTTCCAGGAACCAGCAAGTTCGAGTGAACTCTGGAACGCTTTGGAAATATGCTCTAAGACGGACTGCTCGGGACGACAAGGACTGAAAAAGAATACTTGAGCTGCTGTCGAAGGTGCTGGAACTCCAGTGGCTCGAGGAACTCTCTCTTCCCTCTTTTTGAAATTTTCGGAATAATAATTCTCTGTATATGAAGAGAGAAGTGAGGCCCTGAATATATAGCTACTGCTATAACCGCTCAGATCCGCAATGTGCGTTACGAAATAATGTCAGATCCACTATTTCAGGATCAGTTATCGCATATTGCGGATCAGTTTGAATGAGGACAGCCTCCACCTGTGCGCATTGCAGCAATGAACGAGTTGCGCGCGCCTACAGCCGCATTGCGCGCACTGCGCACGCTGCGGCGCAACTGGCGCAACTTGCGCACCTGGCGCACCTTGTGCAACTTGCGCACCTGACGCAACCTGCGAATTGGCGCAACTTGTGCAACTGGCGCACCCTGCACAACTGGCGCAACCTGCGAACTGGCGCAACTTGCGCACCTGGCGCAACTTGCACACCTTGCGCACTCGAGCACCTCGCGCATCCCGCGCACGCGCGCAACCCAGCGCACAACTGGGCCGCGCAACGTGGGCGCGCAACGTGGCTCGCGCAAGTGGCTCGCGCAACTTAAGCGCACTATGCGCCTAGCGACGATGCTGACGTGCTAAGTGCAAAGTGCGGCAACAAAATACCACATTACGCCTCATGAGCCCATGAGTCCGAGTCGCTAAGCCCCTACGGGGCTTAGCCCCAATGGAAATTAATTTCCCAAGAGCAAAAAGCATGAATGCTTTTCTTGGAGCCTTATCCTTACCTCTTAGTAAAATCACCCACATGGTTCCCTCCTTAGGGTCACCACCCCATGTGCATATCCCAACAACACATACTCATATATATGTTGAGATAACTCATCGTGCTTTTCCAATGTGGGACTAAACTTTACAAAGCATGTTGAGAGCAAGCTCTCTTCATGTCAAGGAGCAAGAGCACCAACAATCTCCCACATATCTCATCATATATATGTGTCTAGGGTGGAGCGTTTCCCACAGTAACTGTCCATTTTGCATTAGGATAGATGTCGCTGACGACTTAAATCTTCCCGTATGGGTTAAATAACAGTGTGATACAAGAATGGACTAAGCCTTGAATTCTGCACCACAATTGTAACTCTTCCCACTCACAAAGTGTAGTTACATGTACTTCTAGCTGCACATTAAAGGCCTTGTGCCAGCCTGGTTTCAGTGTATAATTTTGGGCGTCTACAAGTTTACCCTCAAAAGACAGCCTGATATCTCTTTCCATACACTATAGGTAAGTTCTTTATTAAAGAGACATGGCATGAAGCCTTGCGCTTCCTTGCGGTGCTACGCCGCTATGACATGGCCTAAAGCCGAGGCAATACCCCTATCTGGAAACCTCATCGTAGTGTCATACTACTGCAGCATGAGATCATAGCCTCTTTATAGTGCCATTCTACCCAGCATGAAGCCTAAGGCTTCCTTACGGTGTTACGCCGCAACGACATGGCTTGCAAGGCCGAGGCTTTACCCCTACCCGGGTACCTCATCGTGATGTCGTGCCACCGTAACATGGGATCATCCCCCCTTTGTAGTGTTGTCTACAACTCTTTAATTTCATTATACAGCATTAGGCTATCTGCCTATTTGCGGTGCTACGCCGCTATGACTTGGCTTGCAAAGCCGAGGCATTACCCCTACCTGGGAACCTCATGGTGGAGTCATCCCACTGTAGCATAGAGTTTTACTCCTTGTAGTGCTGCGCTACCGTGCTTCCTGTAAAGCACACCAGGCATTCACTCTGCCTGAGAACTTATTAAGGCATTTAAGCCAACCTCAACACAGGATCCGTTTTCCGCAGAAAACACATAGTAGACAACAGTGGTTATGGGTTCGTAACCCTTCCATGTTCCCAAGAACAAGTAACCATTGTTACCTGATAGTTTTCCAGTCAGTGGTCCTCCCTTGAACCGAAAGTTAGATGTCTAGTAGATTTCTCTTTGAACTAATAACATAAAATTTTATGGTAGGATTACAAAAACATACTATCAGAATGCCTTCAAGCCCATCTTTCCTGCTGTGTGTTCAACCAGCTGATGCTTGAGGCCCTTCGTGAACGGATCCGTCAGGTTCTCTTGACTCCGAACATCGATTACTGCAATGACACTTCTCTTGATGAGATCGTTCACTGCCCTGTGCTTTAACCGCACAGTTCTCTTCTTTCCGTTGAAGAGATCATTTGATGCCACCGCCGCAGTTGCCTGGTTGTCGCAGTATATCGGAATTGCCGGTATCTGCGCTCCAACTACTGGAAGATCATACATGAGCTCCCGAAGCCATTCTGCTTCATCTGCTGCGGTATCAAGTGCAAAGAACTTAGATTCCATAGACGACCGCGAGAGCATAGTCTGCTTCTTCGACTTCCACGATATAGCAGCTCCACCCATTGTGAAAATGAATCCACCAGTGGACCTCTCGCTCTCCAACTCTGAGCACCAACTGGCATCACTGAAGCCTTCTACTACCGGCGGCTTACCGCTGAAGTGCAGTGCATATGTCTGAGTCTTCTTGAGATATCTCATAACATGCTTCACAGCTTTCCAGTGCTCAACGCCTGGATTGCTAGTGAATCGACTCAGCATTCCCACAGCGAAAGCTATGTCAGGCCTAGTGGCAGTAGTAGCGTACATCAAACTCCCGATGATGCTAGCGTACTCCAATTGCCTGACGCTTTCCTTCGAGTTTGGCTCCAGCTTCTGATCACTTCGGTATGGCGTATCAATTATAGGAAGATCATGATACCCGTATCGAGTGAGCATCTTCTCTATGTAATGAGATTGTGACAGTGCCAATCGAGTGTCTGTCCGGATGATCTTGAGTCCCAAGATAACATCAGCATCCCCCAAGTCCATACTGAACTTTGTCGAGAGGAACTTCTTTGTCTCAGTGACAGCTTATATCCGTACCTAGGATTAGCATGTCGTCCACGTACAGACAAACGATGACTCCTCTTCCGTCAGCAAATTTAGTATAGATACACTTGTCTGTTTCGCTGACCCTGTAGCCGTTTGACCTTAGAACTTTGTCAAACTTCTCATGCCACATTTTAGGAGCTTGCTTTAAGCCGTATAGGAATTTTACCAACTTGCAGACTGTCTTCTAGGCTTCTGACGACAAATCCTTCTGGCTGTTGCATATAAATCTCTTCGGTCAGCTCGCCATTCAGGAATGCTGTTTTCACATCCATCTGGTGTATCACCAGTTTGTGTATTACCGCAAGGGTAATTAACAATTTGATGGTTGTCATCCGTGCTACTGGAGCATGTGTCAAAGTAGTCGATCCCCTGCTTCTGAGAAAATCCCTTGGCCACTAGCCTGGCCTTGAATTTGTCAATGGTTCCATCAGCCTTCATCTTCTTCTTGAAGATCCACTTGCATCCGATGGGTTTTGCTCCTTTTGGTAAATCAACTAACACCCATGTGTTATTGGAGGTAATTGAGTCAATTTCATTGTCTATTGCCTCCTTCCAGAAGACAGCATCTCTGGTCTTCATCGCCTCATCATAGGTAAGCGGATCTGCTTCCACATGTAGGTGACGAGGTCATCTCCGAAGCTCTCCGGCCTCCTTGCTCCCTTCGTTGACGGCTCAGCGAGTTCTGGTTCAATTGTTGTTTTTACACCAACTTCTTCTTGGACTACTGGCTCATATGAGATCTCAGTCTCATTTGCACCTACATCATTCTCCGGAATATATGGAAGAACAATGTTTTTATGTCTTGCAAACTTGTCTTCAAAATATTCAGCATCGCGAGATTCGATGATATGATTTGACTCAATATCAAGAAATCTCCGAGCATCACTCTTCTCAGCATAACCCAAGATGATCGCCTTCGTAGTCCTTGTCCCCAGCTTCTGAATCTTCAGATCTGGGAGCTTCACATAAGCCAGACACCCCCACACTCGAATGACATTCAAGTTAGGTCTGACTTTGAACCAGAGTTCATGAGGAGTTGTGTTAGAAGTTGCATAAGGCACTCTATTCAAAATGAAAGTGGCCGTTAATGCAGCTTCTCCCCAGTAGCATTTTGGAAGACCTGCAGTTAGCAGTATTGAGTTCATCATTTCTGTCAACGTTCGGTTCTTCCTCTCTGCTACTCCGTTAGATTGAGGAGAATACGGAACAGTAGTCTCGCAGATGATTCCATGTTCTTTGCAGAACGATGCGAATTCATGAGACCGATATTCTCCGCCTCGATCACTTCTCAACCTCTTGAGTTGTTGTCCAGTTTGCCGTTCAGCTTCGGCCCTGGACTCCTTGAACTTCTCGAACGCTTCGTCTTTGGATTTGAGCAAGTAAACGAATGCGTATTTAGAGAAGTCATCGATGAAGGTTATGAAATACTTCATCCCGGCTTTTGTAAAGAATTGTTTGAAGTCACAGATATCGGAGCGAACCAACTCCAGAAGATCTGTGCTTTGATTTACTTGATGGAAGGGTTTTCTAGTGATCTTTGTCTGAGCACATACTTCACATTTCTCTACCTTACCCCCACATTTGGAGACAAGTCCTAGACTAGACATTTTGTTTATTCTTTTACAATGAACATGTCCTAGCTATTATGCCACAACCCAAGAGATTAATCAGAAAGAGCGATTGCATTGATATTATCAGACTGGTTTACAAGCTGAATTTTAAACATCCCTTCGGTCTGATAAGCCTTTCCGAAGTATGTTCCCTTATTGGACATCACCATCTAACCAGCATGAATGTCCATCCTCAAGCCTGCGTTGCTAAGCAGACTCCCAGAGATCAGATTCTTGGCAATCACCGGAACATGCTTTACTCCTTGGAGCGTCAGAGTGTTCCCGGAAGTGAGTTTCAGTTCCACAGTCCCGATCCCCAGAACTTCAACTTGGGCCTGGTTCGCCATGACAACCTTCTCAGAAGTTGGCTGGTACGTGATGAACCATTCTGTCATACTCTTATTATTATTATTTTTATTATATTTATTATTATTATCAATTATTATTTGCTTCAAAAAAAAAATTTTTTTTTTTTAATTAAATAGAACTTTTTCATGCCATGACACATGTCATGCTATGTGTACACTAGAAGAGTGGAGAAAGAATACACCTCACCACTTCCCCCCATTAAATTCTTTTCCCTCCCCCACACACAAACACACACCCAACACCACCAGCACCTCAACCCCCTCCTCTCCCTATATAAACACACACACACACACACTTGAAGGGAGAGAGAGGAAAAGAAAAAAAACAAAAACAAAAACACAAAAACACTCGCACCCCCCACACTCACCCGACCCCCCCCCCTTCTGCCACCTACTGCCGCTGCTGCTGCCGGCCGGAGCACCGCTCGCCGCCGCCTGCTGCCGCCCGCCGCCGCTCGCTGCCGCCCGCCGCCGGCCGCCCCCTCCCGGTCACCTCCTCATCCTCCACTCCATCATCTTCATCTCCTTCCTCTCATTCTTCACTCAAACTCCAAGGAAAACCTAGGTAACTACTTCTTCTTCCTCAATCCTTATATTTTGTTTCAATTCCAACTAGGTTAGGTTACTAACAAAGTATTATTTTGCTATTGGGTTCTAATTAGGATTTGTGAAGAAGGTTAGGACATTCTCAACCCAAGGCAAGTCCTCACCTCCTTCTTCTTCTCAAGTTTTTTTTCCATCTAGGTTAATGAAAATTTTATTTATTCTTTTATCTTCATGAAAAAAATTCTGAAATTATAGTTTCATAAATAATTTGGTAATACCAGAAAATTGAAGTATATGGTTTAATCTTCTAAAAATCTGAAAATTCATATCATAAGATTTAAATATAAGTTAAGATAATATCTCTGAATTTTGTTTAGTTAATTCTGAATTTAATAATATTTAAATCAAGTCATGATATATTAAAATGTTGCAAATTCTAATTTCTAGTAGATGTTTAATTTGACATAAACAAAAGTATTAAATATTTATGGTAAGATATTTCGAACAAGTGGATAATCAAATAGACACAAGTAGAGAAATCAATTTTGAACACGGACTTTGGACTTGCGATTTATGGACATGAACTATTGGACTCTCCATGAACAAACAAACACAAATGAACATATGGGACTCTCCAATGGTAAGTTGTCATAAAAATTTGGAACTGAACAACTGGACCGTACGCCGGAAAGGTAAAAAGGACCCTGCTTCTCTCTACTCACTACATGGTTACTCAATTTGGTGTATATTTAGAAATAATTCCCGTTTATTTCCTTTATTCTCCTGCTTCATGCATATATTATGGAAGAGTTTCATTTGGTTTAAATTCCGTCATACTATCTACGTATGTATATATATATATATATATATATATATATATATATATATATATATATCTACATACATATATATGTATATCTCTATATATATCTACATATATATATATACATACATATATATATACCTGTACACATATAGTTATACGTTATAAAGTCTTACATAGTTGAATAAAATTTGCTCTATGTGACAAATTGCAAAGCTAATAGCAAGCCGCAAGTTGATCTATTGCCAAAGGAAAGGTAACCAATGCTTGCTCAGGTATAAATCTCCAATTCCTCTTGCTCTTTTATTCCCTGCGTGGTTCCGGTGTTGAGAGTTGCTCCACCGAAGGGGTCGGCGAGCCCAATACTTACTTGCGTGGTTCCGGTGTTGAGAGTTGCTCCACCGAAGGGGTCGGCGAGCCCATATTTTTCTGTCATTATAAAAATTGTTTCTTGTAAATTTTCGGGGCTCCTACATACAAAGGAGACTCTGCCGAAATTTTTTGAAAAATTTAGGAGAGAGACAAATTTCCGACCTTCGGAAATTTTTTGGAAATTTCTGAATTTAGGAGGCATTTGGGAGGGGAGAACAACCGAATATCCCTAGATATCCCGTAACATAAATAACAAAAAAAAGCTGATCAATATTCTGAAATCTCTGAAATCCGTGCATCTAGTTTCAACTAGGATGCACTAGCCCAAGGGAGGCTCAACATCTATCTGACAGTAACATCAATAGATGTCCTTTATTTAGCCCAAGGGAGGCTCGGAATTCACAGCCTGATCCCAGGTTAACGGGATTGTTCACGGAAAATATTTAGAGGATTATTCGGAGCATTGTTCTCAAAACTGCATATCTTCAAGTCTTACTCCAGAAAACAACGCTGTCTATCATAAGTAGGCAGTGTCATTAATTGCTCAAGGGAAGCAATTCCTATTAAAAGCTCAAGGGAAGCTCGGAAATCTTATTATTCATGGAGTAGGACATTGATCTTCATTCATGTTTTACTAAAATATATATATATATAGCAGCGCAATTTAGTATACCATGTCTCTTCTTTTAAAACTACATCTTCATTATTTTGTTTAACTTTTACCGTTCTTGGCCGAGGACTTGCTCGTCGTTTTCTAAACGACCTAGTATTTGTTCACTAGGTGAAGAAGAAGAAGACGCCTCCGCCGAAGTATCGCTGCACTACAACGAGGAGTAACTGTCTGGACTACCCACTGTTATGACCAGCAGTATCGTTGTCATTTGCAATTCTGTAACAATATTGCTGGAAAAGTTCCCTGTAATAACGCTACACTATATTTTAATACCATGTAATTCCTTGTATTTTCCATTCTGCTGATATTTACAGGCGACAATCGCGAATTTCGGCGCGTAGCCTGGGGATGTGTTATGACGTCACCCTTCCATCCGGGAAGCGGGGCGTGACACGTCCTTTAAGTGGTGGCCCATGCAGGTCAGCAAGAATGGAAAATATAGATAGGACATAGGTTCGGATAAAACGTAGATTCTAGAATCGTAAGGAGCACTACGAATCCCAATCACACTCTAGGAATCTCTAAGGAGAAAGTATCAATAGTTAGTAGCTGATTACCTCTTTTCTAGCCAACTATTTAATCCTAGTAAATGGATATTGACTCAAGAAATTCTTAATGTAGATCATGTCCCGCTTCGTGCCCTTTGCAAGATTAGGAAACGATAGTCACAGCCTGGATGAGTATTATGCATTTGTAAGGAAGATGTGGAAAGTAGCTCCAAGGGGAATGATAGAAGCTTATGGAGTACACTACGAGCTGAAGTACCCAGTAGTGACAGATATAGTGGACGAAAGGAAAGTATATTATAATACAGTGCACTATTATGTATTAATCAAGGCAGAACCATCGGAAGGTCCAGAGAATGAACGCAATGGTACACTAGAAGAATGGAAGCAGGCCCACCCAGAAGCAAGGATTCTAAATATAAGACGTATGTGGATTTAGAAAACCCTCCAGCAAGAAGAAGATGTATAAATATAATTATGTAAACAAGTATTAGATCCTTGACTTTGTATAGGGTGTGTGTGAATATATGTAATGAGATATGTAAAATAAGTATTAGGCACTAATAGGTAAGTAACATATGAATGTATGTAGCTTATGTATATATATATATAGCAGAAGCATGTTATGCTATCTATAAATAAATATGCTTTTCCTATATTTTATTCTTGGTAAATATTTTCTTAAAGATACTATGAATGTAGGAATGGATCTGTTTATGCCAAGTTTGGAATGGGACGGAAGTGATTACACTATATACTTATACCAGCGCTATGCCAGACTAATGTGGAACGCACCTGACTGGTACGATATCCATGTTTATCAAATATTCTATGCAGTCACTCGTCCCATTGTCAGGGACATTGAAGACGGAGCCGAAGTATATCAGGCCAATATAACTTACTACCTGCATGTCCGAGACCCAAACCGTATTTATATCGGACTGCATGGATATGAGGGTACCTTAGATGATTTTGAAAGACTCCATCCAGAAGTTGACATACTCACTGAGGACAGAATCATCATCGAGGCCATAGAATAAGAAAAACCTAACCGACATTATGTACAGTAAAGAAGGAATCTTTTTGTTGATGTGTGGTATTTTGAAATCAGCAGATGTGTATACAAGAAAGGATAGTTAAAGATAGATACTGTGTCACATTTTGGGGAGGTGGAGTGACATAAGTAGGTTAGATGGAAATGGATGTAAACAAATGTAAAGTTGAGAGTGGGAACCACTTTTTGTAATACTCTCTTTTAATGATATATATATGACTCTGCTGTATGCCTTGTTATGAATAAACATTGTGAGCCGAAATAATTCCTGAGGGATTGTGTCTTTATTTCAGGATATGGACAATCACGATCAATCAAACAATACACAATCTCAAACGTCGACTGAGCCAACCGTGACAGACATGTTCCGATTATTCCAGCAACTCCTAGAATCCAATAGTCAACAGGCCAATGCTGCCCATGCCACAAATGCTACGATTCTAGAACAAATGCAGAATTCAAATAATACCAAGGATAAAACCTTAAAAGAATTCAGGGATCTTAGGCCGCCCAAGTTTAAAGGGACTGAAAATGCAATGGAAGCAAGTCAATGGCTGAGAACCATTGAAGGCTTAATGAAGGCTGCCAAAGTTAAGCCTGAGGACATGGTGCCAGCAATCCGCATCCAGCTGGAGGACATTGCTGGATACTGGTGGAGCGCTGAGTACCCAGAAGATTCGGACGAGGACATGTCATGGACGGAATTCAAGAAGAAATTCGAAGACAGGTTCTATCCCAAGTCTGCGCGGATAGAATTAGAACGGCAGTTCAACTACCTGAAACAGGGAAGACGTACAGTTGATGAGTATGTTGCGGAATTTTCCCGGCTTAGTCGATTTGCCCCCAATATGATAGCAGATGAAGACACAAAGATATCCAGGTTCGTAGAAGGACTTGGGACCCAACTGAAAAGTAGGGTCGCCTCTTATAGATGCCGAACATTTTCAGAGGCAACAGAAGCTGCTCGAGACCAAGAAAGGATACTGAAGGAAGAACAACCTTTCCGGTCTCCACAACCTAAGAGGACTTTTGAGGAGGGGGCATCCTCCAACAAGAATCATTGGCAGGGACCGCCTAAGCGTCCTCAGAACGGCAACCAAGACAGATCCGTTGTCTGTAATTACTGCCATAAACCAGGTCATAAGATAAATGTATGTAGGAGAAGATTAGGGCTCTGTTTGAAATGTGGGGCAGGTAATCATCCAACCCATCAATGCCCCCAAATGCCTGCAACTGGAGCAATCACACATAGCTACAATCAGGGATACCGACCTCCAGTTCAAGGAACCCAACCTCGACCTATGATGCAGGCACCAACGTCACAAGCAGCCATGGCTTATGGAAATCAGTACAGGCCGCCCTATGCACCTCAGGCATATCAATTTCAACAGGCACAACGGGCGACTCAAGCCCAAAATAATAACAAGAAAAGGAATAAGCAAGGGCAAGCATTTGTGATGGGAGCCGAAGACGTTAGTATTCCCGGAGAAGTAATTTCAGGTACTATTTTAATTTCTGCATATCCAGCATCAGTATTATTTGATTCCGGGGCTACCCATTCATTTATAGCATCATCTTTTATATCACAACGTTAAATAGAATCACAACCTTTGCCTAAATCACTGAAAGTCCTCACCGGTAATGGAGTAGTAGAAATCAGTCGGGTATGTAGTAGATGTCCCATAAAATTGGGTGGAGGAGCTTTTCGTACCCGGTTGCTCGTGTTCCCAACAAGCAACTATGATATAATATTGGGTATGGATTGGCTAACTGCTACGTCAGCCAACATAGATTGCGGTCAGGGGAAAGTTTCTTTTCAACTCCCTGACGGAGAATTTTGTGAATTTGTAAGGGACCAGAATGAATTCAATGCAGAAGAATTAGAGAAATTTGAATTGCCAGTACTGCTGCAAGGAGTGGCAGAACAAACCTTTCCCAGGATAGTAGAAGAATTTAAGGACGTATTCCCAGAAGAATTGCCAGGGCTACCCCCAGATAGAGCTGTAGAATTCTCTATAGATTTAATACCTGGAGCTGCACCCATAGCCAAAAAGATATACCCAATGAACAAGGAGGAGCTGGCTGAGTTAAACAAACAAATAAAAGAATTATTATCCAAGGGATTTATTCAGCCTAGCGCTTCGCCATGGGGTGCACCGGTATTATTCGTGAAAAAGAAGGATGGTACCCTACGCCTAGTAATTGATTATAGGGCTTTGAATGAGGTTACCATCAAGAATAAATATCCCTTACCTAGGATCGATCAATTGTTTGATCAGTTGGGAGAAGCAAGGGTATTTTCAAAAATTGATTTAAGGTCCGGATATCATCAGGTAAAGGTAAAGAAGGAAGATATTCCAAAGACTGCATTTAGAACTCGGTATGGGCATTACGAATTCTTAGTTATGCCATTCGGGTTAACAAATGCACCAGCTATATTTATGGACCTGATGAATCGAGTATTTTATCAATATCTGGACAAATTTGTGATTGTATTCATTGATGATATTCTTATATACTCCAAAAGTGAAGAGGAGCATGAAAAGCACTTGAGGATAGTATTGCAAACTTTGCGGGAGGAAAAATTATATGCCAAGCTTAGTAAATGTGAATTTTGGCTGGATCAAATACCATTTCTAGGGCATATTGTCAGTGGAGAAGGTATCTCGGTAGACCCGAAGAAAGTGGAAGCAGTTAAGTCTTGGCCGACACCTAAGTCCGTAGCGGAAATCAGAAGTTTCTTGGGGTTGGCTGGTTATTACCGAAGATTCGTAGAGAATTTTTCAAGGATTGCAGAACCTTTAACCCGTCTTACCCGAAAAGAAGAAAAGTTTAACTGGACAGAGAAATGTTAAGCAGCATTTGATGAATTAAAGAAAAGATTAATTTCAGCCCCGATATTGGCATTACCATCTGGTTCGGGTGGATATGAGATATATAGTGATGCATCAGGAAAGGGTTTAGGATGTGTACTGATGCAGCACGGAAGAGTTATAGCATATGCATCCAGACAATTAAAAACACATGAAAGAAATTATCCAACTCATGATCTCGAACTTGCAGCAGTGGTGTTTGCACTCAAGTTATGGAGACACTATTTATACGGAGAAAGAATCAAAATCTACACCGATCACAAAAGCTTAAAGTATGTCTTCACACAAAAGGAGATCAATATGAGACAAAGAAGATGGTTGGAGTTACTGAAGGATTTTGATATGGAGCTAACATATCACCCAGGCAAGGCTAATAAAGTGGCCGATGCCCTAAGTAGAAGACCTGAAGCTTTCTTTCTAAATACACCCAAGGAAATCCTTGAGGATTTGAGGAAAATGGAAATTGAAGTAATATGCCCGATAATCGAAGGGATATGGCAAAACTTGCAAGTGCAATCCTCCTTAATAGATAGAATTAAGGAAGCCCAACCAAGTGATCCAAAACTTCAGAAAATCTGGAAACAAACAGAAGCAGGACTCCAGACCGGGATAAGAAAGCATCCGGACGGATCGCTAAGATTCGGAGATCGGTTATGTGTACCCAGTGGAGATTTGAGAACGGAGGTCATGACAGAAGCCCATAACTCACAATATTCTATTCATCTGGGCAGCACTAAGATGTATAAAGATTTGAGACAGACGTTTTGGTGGCACGGAATGAAGAGAGAAGTCGCCAGATTCGTGTCTAGATGTCTCGTCTGTCAACAAGTGAAAGCAGAGCATCAAAGGACAGCCGGACTTCTTCAGCCATTGCCCATACCAGAATGGAAGTGGGAGCATCTCACAATGGATTTTGTGACAGGACTGCCTAGGACCCAAAGGGGTAATAATGCTATTTGGGTCATTGTAGATAGACTTACAAAGTCCGCTCGTTTTCTTCCTTTTCGAGTTGGACAGTCAACAGAGATACTGGCAGAAATGTACATGAAACAGATTGTCAGTCAGCATGGAGTACCTGTGAGTATAGTATCGGATAGAGATACCCGGTTTACTTCACACTTCTGGAAAAGCTTGCAGGAAAACCTTGGTACTCAATTGAAATTTAGCTCCGCCTACCACCCCCAAACAGACGGCCAGTCTGAAAGAACCATTCAGACACTAGAAGACATGCTGAGAGCTTGTACTTTAGATTTTGGAGGAGCATGGGATGATCATCTACATCTGGTAGAATTTTCATACAACAACAGTTATCACGATAGTATCAAGATGGCCCCTTTTGAAGCACTATATGGTAGAAAATGCAGATCGCCGGTATGCTGGACCGACGTAGGAGAAAGACAATTGTTAGGGCCAGAACTGGTGACACAAACTGTGGACATAGTCAAGATAATAAAAAGTCACTTGCAAGCAGCCCAGGACAGACAGAAAATGTGGGCTGATAAGCATCGAAGAATACTGGAATTTCAACCGGGAGATCATGTTTTTCTGAAGATTTCACCAACCAAGGGAACCATCAGATTTGGGACCAGAGGAAAACTGAGTCCGAGATACATTGGGCCCTTCGACATATTGGAGAAAGTAGGGAATGTATCATATCGGCTTGCCTTACCCCCAACACTAGAGGGAGTCCACAATGTATTCCATGTTTCCCAATTACGAAGATATGTGTCTGATCCAAGCCATATACTCGATCATTCAGAAATTACCGTTGGACCTACACTACGGATCGAACAGAGACCCGTTGGGATCTTGGATCGAAGAGAAAAGGTACTCCGCAATCGGGTCATTCCATTAGTACGAGTCGCATGGAGCAAGGACTCACCTGGAGATTCAACTTGGGAGAAGGAAGAAGACATGCGGAAGCAATATCCGTATCTATTTCCTAATCCAGGTTAGCAATCAATCGTTGTACTAGTTATTTCAAATTCCGAGGACGGAATTTTTCTAAGGGGAGTAGACTTGTCATACTCTTATTATTATTATTTTTATTATATTTATTATTATTATCAATTATTATTTGCTTCAAAAAAAAAAAAAAATTTTTTAATTAAATAGAACTTTTTCATGGCATGACACATGTCATGCTATGTGTACACTAGAAGAGTGGAGAAAGAATACACCTCACCACTTCCCCCCATTAAATTCTTTTCCCTCCCCCACACACAAACACACACCCAACACCACCAGCACCTCAACCCCCTCCTCTCCCTATATAAACACACACACACACACTTGAAGGGAGAGAGAGGAAAAGAAAAAAAAAAAAAAAAACAAACAAACAAAAACACAAAAACACTCACACCCCCCCCCCCACACTCACCCGACCCCCCCCCCCCCTTCTGCCACCTACTGCCGCTGCTGCTGCCGGCCGGAGCACCGCCCGCCGCCGCCTGCTGCCGCCCGCCCCCTCCCGGTCACCTCCTCATCCTCCACTCCATCATCTTCATCTCCTTCCTCTCATTCTTCACTCAAACTCCAAGGAAAACCTAGGTAACTACTTCTTCTTCCTCAATCCTTATATTTTGTTTCAATTCCAACTAGGTTAGGTTACTAACAAAGTATTATTTTGCTATTGGGTTCTAATTAGGATTTGTGAAGAAGGTTAGGACATTCTCAACCCAAGGCAAGTCCTCACCTCCTTCTTCTTCTCAAGTTTTTTTTCCATCTAGGTTAATGAAAATTTTATTTATTCTTTTATCTTCATGAAAAAAATTCTGAAATTATAGTTTCATAAATAATTTGGTAATACCAGAAAATTGAAGTATATGGTTTAATCTTCTAAAAATCTGAAAATTCATATCATAAGATTTAAATATAAGTTAAGATAATATCTCTGAATTTTGTTTAGTTAATTCTGAATTTAATAATATTTAAATCAAGTCATGATATATTAAAATGTTGCAAATTCTAATTTCTAGTAGATGTTTAATTTGACATAAACAAAAGTATTAAATATTTATGGTAAGATATTTCGAACAAGTGGATAATCAAATAGACACAAGTAGAGAAATCAATTTTGAACACGGACTTTGGACTTGCGATTTATGGACATGAACTATTGGACTCTCCATGAACAAACAAACACAAATGAACATATGGGACTCTCCAATGGTAAGTTGTCATAAAAATTTGGAACTGAACAACTGGACCGTACGCCGGAAAGGTAAAAAGGACCCTGCTTCTCTCTACTCACTACATGGTTACTCAATTTGGTGTATATTTAGAAATAATTCCCGTTTATTTCCTTTATTCTCCTGCTTCATGCATATATTATGGAAGAGTTTCATTTGGTTTAAATTCCGTCATACTATCTACGTATATATATATATATATAAATACATATATATATATATATATATATATATATATATATACCTGTACACATATAGTTATACGTTATAAAGTCTTACATAGTTGAATAAAATTTGCTCTATGTGACAAATTGCAAAGCTAATAGCAAGCCGCAAGTTGATCTATTGCCAAAGGAAAGGTAACCAATGCTTGCTCAGGTATAAATCTCCAATTCCTCTTGCTCTTTTATTCCCTGCGTGGTTCCGGTGTTGAGAGTTGCTCCACCGAAGGGGTCGGCGAGCCCAATACTTACTTGCGTGGTTCCGGTGTTGAGAGTTGCTCCACCGAAGGGGTCGGCGAGCCCATATTTTTCTGTCATTATAAAAATTGTTTCTTGTAAATTTTCGGGGCTCCTACATACAAAGGAGACTCTGCCGAAATTTTTTGAAAAATTTAGGAGATAGACAAATTTCCGACCTTCGGAAATTTTTTGGAAATTTCTGAATTTAGGAGGCATTTGGGAGGGGATTACAACCGAATATCCCTAGATATCCCGTAACATAAATAACAAAAAAAAGCTGATCAGTATTCTGAAATCTCTGAAATCCGTGCATCTAGTTTCAACTAGGATGCACTAGCCCAAGGGAGGCTCAACATCTATCTGACAGTAACATCAATAGATGTCCTTTATTTAGCCCAAGGGAGGCTCGGAATTCACAGCCTGATCCCAGGTTAACGGGATTGTTCACGGGAAATATTTAGAGGATTATTCGGAGCATTGTTCTCAAAACTGCATATCTTCAAGTCTTACTCCAGAAAACAACGCTGTCTATCATAAGTAGGCAGTGTCATTAATTGCTCAAGGGAAGCAATTCCTATTAAAAGCTCAAGGGAAGCTCGGAAATCTTATTATTCATGGAGTAGGACATTGATCTTCATTCATGTTTTACTAAATATATATATATATATAGCAGTGCAATTTAGTATACCATGTCTCTTCTTTTAAAACTACATCTTCATTATTTTGTTTAACTTTTACCGTTCTTGGCCGAGGACTTGCTCGTCGTTTTCTAAACGACCTAGTATTTGTTCACTAGGTGAAGAAGAAGAAGACGCCTCCGCCGAAGTATCGCTGCACTACAACGAGGAGTAACTGTCTGGACTACCCACTGTTATGACCAGCAGTATCGTTGTCATTTGCAATTCTATTTTTGTAATAATCTGTAACAATATTGCTGGAAAAGTTCCCTGTAATAACGCTACACTATATTTTAATACCATGTAATTCCTTGTATTTTCCATTCTGCTGATATTTACAGGCGACAATCGCGAATTTCGGCGCGTAGCCTGGGGATGTGTTATGACGTCACCCTTCCATCCGGGAAGCGGGGCGTGACACGTCCTTTAAGTGGTGGCCCATGCAGGTCAGCAAGAATGGAAAATATAGATAGGACATAGGTTCGGATAAAACGTAGATTCTAGAATCGTAAGGAGCACTACGAATCCCAATCACACTCTAGGAATCTCTAAGGAGAAAGTATCAATAGTTAGTAGCTGATTACCTCTTTTCTAGCCAACTATTTAATCCTAGTAAATGGATATTGACTCAAGAAATTCTTAATGTAGATCATGTCCCGCTTCGTGCCCTTTGCAAGATTAGGAAACGATAGTCACAGCCTGGATGAGTATTATGCATTTGTAAGGAAGATGTGGAAAGTAGCTCCAAGGGGAATGATAGAAGCTTATGGAGTACACTACGAGCTGAAGTACCCAGTAGTGACAGATATAGTGGACGAAAGGAAAGTATATTATAATACAGTGCACTATTATGTATTAATCAAGGCAGAACCATCGGAAGGTCCAGAGAATGAACGCAATGGTACACTAGAAGAATGGAAGCAGGCCCACCCAGAAGCAAGGATTCTAAATATAAGACGTATGTGGATTTAGAAAACCCTCCAGCAAGAAGAAGATGTATAAATATAATTATGTAAACAAGTATTAGATCCTTGACTTTGTATAGGGTGTGTGTGAATATATGTAATGAGATATGTAAATAAGTATTAGGCACTAATAGGTAAGTAACATATGAATGTATGTAGCTTATGTATATATATATATAGCAGAAGCATGTTATGCTATCTATAAATAAATATGCTTTTCCTATATTTTATTCTTGGTAAATATTTCTTAAAGATACTATGAATGTAGGAATGGATCTGTTTATGCCAAGTTTGGAATGGGACGGAAGTGATTACACTATATACTTATACCAGCGCTATGCCAGACTAATGTGGAACGCACCTGACTGGTACGATATCCATGTTTATCAAATATTCTATGCAGTCACTCGTCCCATTGTCAGGGACATTGAAGACGGAGCCGAAGTATATCAGGCCAATATAACTTACTGCCTGCATGTCCGAGACCCAAACCGTATTTATATCGGACTGCATGGATATGAGGGTACCTTAGATGATTTTGAAAGACTCCATCCAGAAGTTGACATACTCACTGAGGACAGAATCATCATCGAGGCCATAGAATAAGAAAAACCTAACCGACATTATGTACAGTAAAGAAGGAATCTTTTTGTTGATGTGTGGTATTTTGAAATCAGCAGATGTGTATACAAGAAAGGATAGTTAAAGATAGATACTGTGTCACATTTTGGGGAGGTGGAGTGACATAAGTAGTTAGATGGAAATGGATGTAAACAAATGTAAAGTTGAGAGTGGGAACCACTTTTTGTAATACTCTCTTTTAATGATATATATATGACTCTGCTGTATGCCTTGTTATGAATAAACATTGTGAGCCGAAATAATTCCTGAGGGATTGTGTCTTTATTTCAGGATATGGACAATCACGATCAATCAAACAATACACAATCTCAAACGTCGACTGAGCCAACCGTGACAGACATGTTCCGATTATTCCAGCAACTCCTAGAATCCAATAGTCAACAGGCCAATGCTGCCCATGCCACAAATGCTACGATTCTAGAACAAATGCAGAATTCAAATAATACCAAGGATAAAACCTTAAAAGAATTCAGGGATCTTAGGCCGCCCAAGTTTAAAGGGACTGAAAATGCAATGGAAGCAAGTCAATGGCTGAGAACCATTGAAGGCTTAATGAAGGCTGCCAAAGTTAAGCCTGAGGACATGGTGCCAGCAATCCGCATCCAGCTGGAGGACATTGCTGGATACTGGTGGAGCGCTGAGTACCCAGAAGATTCGGACGAGGACATGTCATGGGCGGAATTCAAGAAGAAATTCGAAGACAGGTTCTATCCCAAGTCTGCGCGGATAGAATTAGAACGGCAGTTCAACTACCTGAAACAGGGAAGACGTACAGTTGATGAGTATGTTGCGGAATTTTCCCGGCTTAGTCGATTTGCCCCCAATATGATAGCAGATGAAGACACAAAGATATCCAGGTTCGTAGAAGGACTTGGGACCCAACTGAAAAGTAGGGTCGCCTCTTATAGATGCCGAACATTTTCAGAGGCAACAGAAGCTGCTCGAGACCAAGAAAGGATACTGAAGGAAGAACAACCTTTCCGGTCTCCACAACCTAAGAGGACTTTTGAGGAGGGGCATCCTCCAACAAGAATCATTGGCAGGGACCGCCTAAGCGTCCTCAGAACGGCAACCAAGACAGATCCGTTGTCTGTAATTACTGCCATAAACCAGGTCATAAGATAAATGTATGTAGGAGAAGATTAGGGCTCTGTTTGAAATGTGGGGCAGGTAATCATCCAACCCATCAATGCCCCCAAATGCCTGCAACTGGAGCAATCACACATAGCTACAATCAGGGATACCGACCTCCAGTTCAAGGAACCCAACCTCGACCTATGATGCAGGCACCAACGTCACAAGCAGCCATGGCTTATGGAAATCAGTACAGGCCGCCCTATGCACCTCAGGCATATCAATTTCAACAGGCACAACGGGCGACTCAAGCCCAAAATAATAACAAGAAAAGGAATAAGCAAGGGCAAGCATTTGTGATGGGAGCCGAAGACGTTAGTATTCCCGGAGAAGTAATTTCAGGTACTATTTTAATTTCTGCATATCCAGCATCAGTATTATTTGATTCCGGGGCTACCCATTCATTTATAGCATCATCTTTTATATCACAACGTTAAATAGAATCACAACCTTTGCCTAAATCACTGAAAGTCCTCACCGGTAATGGAGTAGTAGAAATCAGTCGGGTATGTAGTAGATGTCCCATAAAATTGGGTGGAGGAGCTTTTCGTACCCGGTTGCTCGTGTTCCCAACAAGCAACTATGATATAATATTGGGTATGGATTGGCTAACTGCTACGTCAGCCAACATAAATTGCGGTCAGGGGAAAGTTTCTTTTCAACTCCCTGACGGAGAATTTTGTGAATTTGTAAGGGACCAGAATGAATTCAATGCAGAAGAATTAGAGAAATTTGAATTGCCAGTACTGCTGCAAGGAGTGGCAGAACAAACCTTTCCCAGGATAGTAGAAGAATTTAAGGACGTATTCCCAGAAGAATTGCCAGGGCTACCCCCAGATAGAGCTGTAGAATTCTCTATAGATTTAATACCTGGAGCTGCACCCATAGCCAAAAAGATATACCCAATGAACAAGGAGGAGCTGGTTGAGTTAAACAAACAAATAAAAGAATTATTATCCAAGGGATTTATTCAGCCTAGCGCTTCGCCATGGGGTGCACCGGTATTATTCGTGAAAAAGAAGGATGGTACCCTACGCCTAGTAATTGATTATAGGGCTTTGAATGAGGTTACCATCAAGAATAAATATCCCTTACCTAGGATCGATCAATTGTTTGATCAGTTGGGAGAAGCAAGGGTATTTTCAAAAATTGATTTAAGGTCCGGATATCATCAGGTAAAGGTAAAGAAGGAAGATATTCCAAAGACTGCATTTAGAACTCGGTATGGGCATTACGAATTCTTAGTTATGCCATTCGGGTTAACAAATGCACCAGCTATATTTATGGACCTGATGAATCGAGTATTTTATCAATATCTGGACAAATTTGTGATTGTATTCATTGATGATATTCTTATATACTCCAAAAGTGAAGAGGAGCATGAAAAAGCACTTGAGGATAGTATTGCAAACTTTGCGGGAGGAAAAATTATATGCCAAGCTTAGTAAATGTGAATTTTGGCTGGATCAAATACCATTTCTAGGGCATATTGTCAGTGGAGAAGGTATCTCGGTAGACCCGAAGAAAGTGGAAGCAGTTAAGTCTTGGCCGACACCTAAGTCCGTAGCGGAAATCAGAAGTTTCTTGGGGTTGGCTGGTTATTACCGAAGATTCGTAGAGAATTTTTCAAGGATTGCAGAACCTTTAACCCGTCTTACCCGAAAAGAAGAAAAGTTTAACTGGACAGAGAAATGTTAAGCAGCATTTGATGAATTAAAGAAAAGATTAATTTCAGCCCCGATATTGGCATTACCATCTGGTTCGGGTGGATATGAGATATATAGTGATGCATCAGGAAAGGGTTTAGGATGTGTACTGATGCAGCACGGAAGAGTTATAGCATATGCATCCAGACAATTAAAAACACATGAAAGAAATTATCCAACTCATGATCTCGAACTTGCAGCAGTGGTGTTTGCACTCAAGTTATGGAGACACTATTTATACGGAGAAAGAATCAAAATCTACACCGATCACAAAAGCTTAAAGTATGTCTTCACACAAAAGGAGATCAATATGAGACAAAGAAGATGGTTGGAGTTACTGAAGGATTTTGATATGGAGCTAACATATCACCCAGGCAAGGCTAATAAAGTGGCCGATGCCCTAAGTAGAAGACCTGAAGCTTTCTTTCTAAATACACCCAAGGAAATCCTTGAGGATTTGAGGAAAATGGAAATTGAAGTAATATGCCCGATAATCGAAGGGATATGGCAAAACTTGCAAGTGCAATCCTCCTTAATAGATAGAATTAAGGAAGCCCAACCAAGTGATCCAAAACTTCAGAAAATCTGGAAACAAACAGAAGCAGGACTCCAGACCGGGATAAGAAAGCATCCGGACGGATCGCTAAGATTCGGAGATCGGTTATGTGTACCCAGTGGAGATTTGAGAACGGAGGTCATGACAGAAGCCCATAACTCACAATATTCTATTCATCTGGGCAGCACTAAGATGTATAAAGATTTGAGACAGACGTTTTGGTGGCACGGAATGAAGAGAGAAGTCGCCAGATTCGTGTCTAGATGTCTCGTCTGTCAACAAGTGAAAGCAGAGCATCAAAGGACAAGCCGGACTTCTTCAGCCATTGTCCATACCAGAATGGAAGTGGGAGCATCTCACAATGGATTTTGTGACAGGACTGCCTAGGACCCAAAGGGGTAATAATGCTATTTGGGTCATTGTAGATAGACTTACAAAGTCCGCTCGTTTTCTTCCTTTTCGAGTTGGACAGTCAACAGAGATACTGGCAGAAATGTACATGAAACAGATTGTCAGTCAGCATGGAGTACCTGTGAGTATAGTATCGGATAGAGATACCCGGTTTACTTCACACTTCTGGAAAAGCTTGCAGGAAAACCTTGGTACTCAATTGAAATTTAGCTCCGCCTACCACCCCCAAACAGACGGCCAGTCTGAAAGAACCATTCAGACACTAGAAGACATGCTGAGAGCTTGTACTTTAGATTTTGGAGGAGCATGGGATGATCATCTACATCTGGTAGAATTTTCATACAACAACAGTTATCACGATAGTATCAAGATGGCCCCTTTTGAAGCACTATATGGTAGAAAATGCAGATCGCCGGTATGCTGGACCGACGTAGGAGAAAGACAATTGTTAGGGCCAGAACTGGTGACACAAACTGTGGACATAGTCAAGATAATAAAAAGTCACTTGCAAGCAGCCCAGGACAGACAGAAAATGTGGGCTGATAAGCATCGAAGAATACTGGAATTTCAACCGGGAGATCATGTTTTTCTGAAGATTTCACCAACCAAGGGAACCATCAGATTTGGGACCAGAGGAAAACTGAGTCCGAGATACATTGGGCCCTTCGACATATTGGAGAAAGTAGGGAATGTATCATATCGGCTTGCCTTACCCCCAACACTAGAGGGAGTCCACAATGTATTCCATGTTTCCCAATTACGAAGATATGTGTCTGATCCAAGCCATATACTCGATCATTCAGAAATTACCGTTGGACCTACACTACGGATCGAACAGAGACCCGTTGGGATCTTGGATCGAAGAGAAAAGGTACTCCGCAATCGGGTCATTCCATTAGTACGAGTCGCATGGAGCAAGGACTCACCTGGAGATTCAACTTGGGAGAAGGAAGAAGACATGCGGAAGCAATATCCGTATCTATTTCCTAATCCAGGTTAGCAATCAATCGTTGTACTAGTTATTTCAAATTCCGAGGACGGAATTTTTCTAAGGGGAGTAGACTTGTCATACTCTTATATTATTATTTTTATTATATTTATTATTATTATCAATTATTATTTGCTTCAAAAAAAAAAAATTTTTTAATTAAATAGAACTTTTTCATGGCATGACACATGTCATGCTATGTGTACACTAGAAGAGTGGAGAAAGAATACACCTCACCACTTCCCCCCATTAAATTCTTTTCCCTCCCCCACACACAAACACACACCCAACACCACCAGCACCTCAACCCCCTCCTCTCCCTATATAAACACACACACACACACTTGAAGGGAGAGAGAGGAAAAGAAAAAAAAAAAAAAAACAAACAAACAAAAACACAAAAACACTCACACCCCCCCCCACACTCACCCGACCCCCCCCCCCCCTTCTGCCACCTACTGCCGCTGCTGCTGCCGGCCGGAGCACCGCCCGCCGCCGCCTGCTGCCCGCCCGCCCCCCTCCCGGTCACCTCCTCATCCTCCACTCCATCATCTTCATCTCCTTCCTCTCATTCTTCACTCAAACTCCAAGGAAAACCTAGGTAACTACTTCTTCTTCCTCAATCCTTATATTTTGTTTCAATTCCAACTAGGTTAGGTTACTAACAAAGTATTATTTTGCTATTGGGTTCTAATTAGGATTTGTGAAGAAGGTTAGGACATTCTCAACCCAAGGCAAGTCCTCACCTCCTTCTTCTTCTCAAGTTTTTTTTTCCATCTAGGTTAATGAAATTTTATTTATTCTTTATCTTCATGAAAAAAATTCTGAAATTATAGTTTCATAAATAATTTGGTAATACCAGAAAATTGAAGTATATGGTTTAATCTTCTAAAAATCTGAAAATTCATATCATAAGATTTAAATATAAGTTAAGATAATATCTCTGAATTTTGTTTAGTTAATTCTGAATTTAATAATATTTAAATCAAGTCATGATATATTAAAATGTTGCAAATTCTAATTTCTAGTAGATGTTTAATTTGACATAAACAAAAGTATTAAATATTTATGGTAAGATATTTCGAACAAGTGGATAATCAAATAGACACAAGTAGAGAAATCAATTTTGAACACGGACTTTGGACTTGCGATTTATGGACATGAACTATTGGACTCTCCATGAACAAACAAACACAAATGAACATATGGGACTCTCCAATGGTAAGTTGTCATAAAAATTTGGAACTGAACAACTGGACCGTACGCCGGAAAGGTAAAAAGGACCCTGCTTCTCTCTACTCACTACATGGTTACTCAATTTGGTGTATATTTAGAAATAATTCCCGTTTATTTCCTTTATTCTCCTGCTTCATGCATATATTATGGAAGAGTTTCATTTGGTTTAAATTCCGTCATACTATCTACGTATATAGATATATATATATAAATACATATATATATATATATATAATATATATATATATACCTGTACACATATAGTTATACGTTATAAAGTCTTACATAGTTGAATAAAATTTGCTCTATGTGACAAATTGCAAAGCTAATAGCAAGCCGCAAGTTGATCTATTGCCAAAGGAAAGGTAACCAATGCTTGCTCAGGTATAAATCTCCAATTCCTCTTGCTCTTTATTCCCTGCGTGGTTCCGGTGTTGAGAGTTGCTCCACCGAAGGGGTCGGCGAGCCCAATACTTACTTGCGTGGGTTCCGGTGTTGAGAGTTGCTCCACCGAAGGGGTCGGCGAGCCCATATTTTTCTGTCATTATAAAAATTGTTTCTTGTAAATTTTCGGGGCTCCTACATACAAAGGAGACTCTGCCGAAATTTTTTGAAAAATTTAGGAGATAGACAAATTTCCGACCTTCGGAAATTTTTTGGAAATTTCTGAATTTAGGAGGCATTTGGGAGGGGATTACAACCGAATATCCCTAGATATCCCGTAACATAAATAACAAAAAAAAGCTGATCAGTATTCTGAAATCTCTGAAATCCGTGCATCTAGTTTCAACTAGGATGCACTAGCCCAAGGGAGGCTCAACATCTATCTGACAGTAACATCAATAGATGTCCTTTATTTAGCCCAAGGGAGGCTCGGAATTCACAGCCTGATCCCAGGTTAACGGGATTGTTCACGGGAAATATTTAGAGGATTATTCGGAGCATTGTTCTCAAAACTGCATATCTTCAAGTCTTACTCCAGAAAACAACGCTGTCTATCATAAGTAGGCAGTGTCATTAATTGCTCAAGGGAAGCAATTCCTATTAAAAGCTCAAGGGAAGCTCGGAAATCTTATTATTCATGGAGTAGGACATTGATCTTCATTCATGTTTACTAAAATATATATATATATATAGCAGTGCAATTTAGTATACCATGTCTCTTCTTTTAAAACTACATCTTCATTATTTTGTTTAACTTTTACCGTTCTTGGCCGAGGACTTGCTCGTCGTTTTCTAAACGACCTAGTATTTGTTCACTAGGTGAAGAAGAAGAAGACGCCTCCGCCGAAGTATCGCTGCACTACAACGAGGAGTAACTGTCTGGACTACCCACTGTTATGACCAGCAGTATCGTTGTCATTTGCAATTCTATTTTTGTAATAATCTGTAACAATATTGCTGGAAAAGTTCCCTGTAATAACGCTACACTATATTTTAATACCATGTAATTCCTTGTATTTTCCATTCTGCTGATATTTACAGGCGACAATCGCGAATTTCGGCGCGTAGCCTGGGGATGTGTTATGACGTCACCCTTCCATCCGGGAAGCGGGGCGTGACACGTCCTTTAAGTGGTGGCCCATGCAGGTCAGCAAGAATGGAAAATATAGATAGGACATAGGTTCGGATAAAACGTAGATTCTAGAATCGTAAGGAGCACTACGAATCCCAATCACACTCTAGGAATCTCTAAGGAGAAAGTATCAATAGTTAGTAGCTGATTACCTCTTTTCTAGCCAACTATTTAATCCTAGTAAATGGATATTGACTCAAGAAATTCTTAATGTAGATCATGTCCCGCTTCGTGCCCTTTGCAAGATTAGGAAACGATAGTCACAGCCTGGATGAGTATTATGCATTTGTAAGGAAGATGTGGAAAGTAGCTCCAAGGGGAATGATAGAAGCTTATGGAGTACACTACGAGCTGAAGTACCCAGTAGTGACAGATATAGTGGACGAAAGGAAAGTATATTATAATACAGTGCACTATTATGTATTAATCAAGGCAGAACCATCGGAAGGTCCAGAGAATGAACGCAATGGTACACTAGAAGAATGGAAGCAGGCCCACCCAGAAGCAAGGATTCTAAATATAAGACGTATGTGGATTTAGAAAACCCTCCAGCAAGAAGAAGATGTATAAATATAATTATGTAAACAAGTATTAGATCCTTGACTTTGTATAGGGTGTGTGTGAATATATGTAATGAGATATGTAAAATAAGTATTAGGCACTAATAGGTAAGTAACATATGAATGTATGTAGCTTATGTATATATATATATAGCAGAAGCATGTTATGCTATCTATAAATAAATATGCTTTTCCTATATTTTATTCTTGGTAAATATTTTCTTAAAGATACTATGAATGTAGGAATGGATCTGTTTATGCCAAGTTTGGAATGGGACGGAAGTGATTACACTATATACTTATACCAGCGCTATGCCAGACTAATGTGGAACGCACCTGACTGGTACGATATCCATGTTTATCAAATATTCTATGCAGTCACTCGTCCCATTGTCAGGGACATTGAAGACGGAGCCGAAGTATATCAGGCCAATATAACTTACTGCCTGCATGTCCGAGACCCAAACCGTATTTATATCGGACTGCATGGATATGAGGGTACCTTAGATGATTTTGAAAGACTCCATCCAGAAGTTGACATACTCACTGAGGACAGAATCATCATCGAGGCCATAGAATAAGAAAAACCTAACCGACATTATGTACAGTAAAGAAGGAATCTTTTTGTTGATGTGTGGTATTTTGAAATCAGCAGATGTGTATACAAGAAAGGATAGTTAAAGATAGATACTGTGTCACATTTTGGGGAGGTGGAGTGACATAAGTAGGTTAGATGGAAATGGATGTAAACAAATGTAAAGTTGAGAGTGGGAACCACTTTTTGTAATACTCTCTTTTAATGATATATATATGACTCTGCTGTATGCCTTGTTATGAATAAACATTGTGAGCCGAAATAATTCCTGAGGGATTGTGTCTTTATTTCAGGATATGGACAATCACGATCAATCAAACAATACACAATCTCAAACGTCGACTGAGCCAACCGTGACAGACATGTTCCGATTATTCCAGCAACTCCTAGAATCCAATAGTCAACAGGCCAATGCTGCCCATGCCACAAATGCTACGATTCTAGAACAAATGCAGAATTCAAATAATACCAAGGATAAACCTTAAAAGAATTCAGGGATCTTAGGCCGCCCAAGTTTAAAGGGACTGAAAATGCAATGGAAGCAAGTCAATGGCTGAGAACCATTGAAGGCTTAATGAAGGCTGCCAAAGTTAAGCCTGAGGACATGGTGCCAGCAATCCGCATCCAGCTGGAGGACATTGCTGGATACTGGTGGAGCGCTGAGTACCCAGAAGATTCGGACGAGGACATGTCATGGGCGGAATTCAAGAAGAAATTCGAAGACAGGTTCTATCCCAAGTCTGCGCGGATAGAATTAGAACGGCAGTTCAACTACCTGAAACAGGGAAGACGTACAGTTGATGAGTATGTTGCGGAATTTTCCCGGCTTAGTCGATTTGCCCCCAATATGATAGCAGATGAAGACACAAAGATATCCAGGTTCGTAGAAGGACTTGGGACCCAACTGAAAAGTAGGGTCGCCTCTTATAGATGCCGAACATTTTCAGAGGCAACAGAAGCTGCTCGAGACCAAGAAAGGATACTGAAGGAAGAACAACCTTTCCGGTCTCCACAACCTAAGAGGACTTTTGAGGAGGGGGCATCCTCCAACAAGAATCATTGGCAGGGACCGCCTAAGCGTCCTCAGAACGGCAACCAAGACAGATCCGTTGTCTGTAATTACTGCCATAAACCAGGTCATAAGATAAATGTATGTAGGAGAAGATTAGGGCTCTGTTTGAAATGTGGGGCAGGTAATCATCCAACCCATCAATGCCCCCAAATGCCTGCAACTGGAGCAATCACACATAGCTACAATCAGGGATACCGACCTCCAGTTCAAGGAACCCAACCTCGACCTATGATGCAGGCACCAACGTCACAAGCAGCCATGGCTTATGGAAATCAGTACAGGCCGCCCTATGCACCTCAGGCATATCAATTTCAACAGGCACAACGGGCGACTCAAGCCCAAAATAATAACAAGAAAAGGAATAAGCAAGGGCAAGCATTTGTGATGGGAGCCGAAGACGTTAGTATTCCCGGAGAAGTAATTTCAGGTACTATTTTAATTTCTGCATATCCAGCATCAGTATTATTTGATTCCGGGGCTACCCATTCATTTATAGCATCATCTTTTATATCACAACGTTAAATAGAATCACAACCTTTGCCTAAATCACTGAAAGTCCTCACCGGTAATGGAGTAGTAGAAATCAGTCGGGTATGTAGTAGATGTCCCATAAAATTGGGTGGAGGAGCTTTTCGTACCCGGTTGCTCGTGTTCCCAACAAGCAACTATGATATAATATTGGGTATGGATTGGCTAACTGCTACGTCAGCCAACATAAATTGCGGTCAGGGGAAAGTTTCTTTTCAACTCCCTGACGGAGAATTTTGTGAATTTGTAAGGGACCAGAATGAATTCAATGCAGAAGAATTAGAGAAATTTGAATTGCCAGTACTGCTGCAAGAGTGGCAGAACAAACCTTTCCCAGGATAGTAGAAGAATTTAAGGACGTATTCCCAGAAGAATTGCCAGGGCTACCCCCAGATAGAGCTGTAGAATTCTCTATAGATTTAATACCTGGAGCTGCACCCATAGCCAAAAAGATATACCCAATGAACAAGGAGGAGCTGGTTGAGTTAAACAAACAAATAAAAGAATTATTATCCAAGGGATTTATTCAGCCTAGCGCTTCGCCATGGGGTGCACCGGTATTATTCGTGAAAAGAAGGATGGTACCCTACGCCTAGTAATTGATTATAGGGCTTTGAATGAGGTTACCATCAAGAATAAATATCCCTTACCTAGGATCGATCAATTGTTTGATCAGTTGGGAGAAGCAAGGGTATTTTCAAAAATTGATTTAAGGTCCGGATATCATCAGGTAAAGGTAAAGAAGGAAGATATTCCAAAGACTGCATTTAGAACTCGGTATGGGCATTACGAATTCTTAGTTATGCCATTCGGTTAACAAATGCACCAGCTATATTTATGGACCTGATGATCGAGTATTTTATCAATATCTGGACAAATTTGTGATTGTATTCATTGATGATATTCTTATATACTCCAAAAGTGAAGAGGAGCATGAAAAGCACTTGAGGATAGTATTGCAAACTTTGCGGGAGGAAAAATTATATGCCAAGCTTAGTAAATGTGAATTTTGGCTGGATCAAATACCATTTCTAGGGCATATTGTCAGTGGAGAAGGTATCTCGGTAGACCCGAAGAAAGTGGAAGCAGTTAAGTCTTGGCCGACACCTAAGTCCGTAGCGGAAATCAGAAGTTTCTTGGGGTTGGCTGGTTATTACCGAAGATTCGTAGAGAATTTTTCAAGGATTGCAGAACCTTTAACCCGTCTTACCCGAAAAGAAGAAAAGTTTAACTGGACAGAGAAATGTTAAGCAGCATTTGATGAATTAAAGAAAAGATTAATTTCAGCCCCGATATTGGCATTACCATCTGGTTCGGGTGGATATGAGATATATAGTGATGCATCAGGAAAGGGTTTAGGATGTGTACTGATGCAGCACGGAAGAGTTATAGCATATGCATCCAGACAATTAAAAACACATGAAAGAAATTATCCAACTCATGATCTCGAACTTGCAGCAGTGGTGTTTGCACTCAAGTTATGGAGACACTATTTATACGGAGAAAGAATCAAAATCTACACCGATCACAAAAGCTTAAAGTATGTCTTCACACAAAAGGAGATCAATATGAGACAAAGAAGATGGTTGGAGTTACTGAAGGATTTTGATATGGAGCTAACATATCACCCAGGCAAGGCTAATAAAGTGGCCGATGCCCTAAGTAGAAGACCTGAAGCTTTCTTTCTAAATACACCCAAGGAAATCCTTGAGGATTTGAGGAAAATGGAAATTGAAGTAAATATGCCCGATAATCGAAGGGATATGGCAAAACTTGCAAGTGCAATCCTCCTTAATAGATAGAATTAAGGAAGCCCAACCAAGTGATCCAAAACTTCAGAAAATCTGGAAACAAACAGAAGCAGGACTCCAGACCGGGATAAGAAAGCATCCGGACGGATCGCTAAGATTCGGAGATCGGTTATGTGTACCCAGTGGAGATTTGAGAACGGAGGTCATGACAGAAGCCCATAACTCACAATATTCTATTCATCCGGGCAGCACTAAGATGTATAAGATTTGAGACAGACGTTTTGGTGGCACGGAATGAAGAGAGAAGTCGCCAGATTCGTGTCTAGATGTCTCGTCTGTCAACAAGTGAAAGCAGAGCATCAAAGGACAACCGGACTTCTTCAGCCATTGTCCATACCAGAATGGAAGTGGGAGCATCTCACAATGGATTTTGTGACAGGACTGCCTAGGACCCAAAGGGGTAATAATGCTATTTGGGTCATTGTAGATAGACTTACAAAGTCCGCTCGTTTTCTCTTCCTTTTCGAGTTGGACAGTCAACAGAGATACTGGCAGAAATGTACATGAAACAGATTGTCAGTCAGCATGGAGTACCTGTGAGTATAGTATCGGATAGAGATACCCGGTTTACTTCACACTTCTGGAAAAGCTTGCAGGAAAACCTTGGTACTCAATTGAAATTTAGCTCCGCCTACCACCCCCAAACAGACGGCCAGTCTGAAAGAACCATTCAGACACTAGAAGACATGCTGAGAGCTTGTACTTTAGATTTTGGAGGAGCATGGGATGATCATCTACATCTGGTAGAATTTTCATACAACAACAGTTATCACGATAGTATCAAGATGGCCCCTTTTGAAGCACTATATGGTAGAAAATGCAGATCGCCGGTATGCTGGACCGACGTAGGAGAAAGACAATTGTTAGGGCCAGAACTGGTGACACAAACTGTGGACATAGTCAAGATAATAAAAAGTCACTTGCAAGCAGCCCAGGACAGACAGAAAATGTGGGCTGATAAGCATCGAAGAATACTGGAATTTCAACCGGGAGATCATGTTTTTCTGAAGATTTCACCAACCAAGGGAACCATCAGATTTGGGACCAGAGGAAAACTGAGTCCGAGATACATTGGGCCCTTCGACATATTGGAGAAAGTAGGGAATGTATCATATCGGCTTGCCTTACCCCCAACACTAGAGGGAGTCCACAATGTATTCCATGTTTCCCAATTACGAAGATATGTGTCTGATCCAAGCCATATACTCGATCATTCAGAAATTACCGTTGGACCTACACTACGGATCGAACAGAGACCCGTTGGGATCTTGGATCGAAGAGAAAAGGTACTCCGCAATCGGGTCATTCCATTAGTACGAGTCGCATGGAGCAAGGACTCACCTGGAGATTCAACATGGGAGAAGGAAGAAGACATGCGGAAGCAATATCCGTATCTATTTCCTAATCCAGGTTAGCAATCAATCGTTGTACTAGTTATTTCAAATTCCGAGGACGGAATTTTTCTAAGGGGAGTAGACTTGTCATACTCTTAATATTATTATTTTTATTATATTTATTATTATTATCAATTATTATTTGCTTCAAAAAAAATTTTTTTTTTTTAATTAAATAGAACTTTTTCATGGCATGACACATGTCATGCTATGTGTACACTAGAAGAGTGGAGAAAGAATACACCTCACCACTTCCCCCCATTAAATTCTTTTCCCTCCCCCACACACAAACACACACCCAACACCACCAGCACCTCAACCCCCTCCTCTCCCTATATAAACACACACACACACTTGAAGGGAGAGAGAGGAAAAGAAAAAAAAAAAAAAAAACAAACAAACAAAAACACAAAAACACTCACACCCCCCCACACTCACCCGACCCCCCCCCCCCCCTTCTGCCACCTACTGCCGCTGCTGCTGCCGGCCGGAGCACCGCCCGCCGCCGCCTGCTGCCGCCCGCCGCCGCTCGCTGCCGCCCGCCCCCTCCCGGTCACCTCCTCATCCTCCACTCCATCATCTTCATCTCCTTCCTCTCATTCTTCACTCAAACTCCAAGGAAAACCTAGGTAACTACTTCTTCTTCCTCAATCCTTATATTTTGTTTCAATTCCAACTATGTTAGGTTACTAACAAAGTATTATTTTGCTATTGGGTTCTAATTAGGATTTGTGAAGAAGGTTAGGACATTCTCAACCCAAGGCAAGTCCTCACCCTCCTTCTTCTTCTCAAGTTTTTTTTCCATCTAGGTTAATGAAAATTTTATTTATTCTTTTATCTTCATGAAAAAAATTCTGAAATTATAGTTTCATAAATAATTTGGTAATACCAGAAAATTGAAGTATATGGTTTAATCTTCTAAAAATCTGAAAATTCATATCATAAGATTTAAATATAAGTTAAGATAATATCTCTGAATTTTGTTTAGTTAATTCTGAATTTAATAATATTTAAATCAAGTCATGATATATTAAAATGTTGCAAATTCTAATTTCTAGTAGATGTTTAATTTGACATAAACAAAAGTATTAAATATTTATGGTAAGATATTTCGAACAAGTGGATAATCAAATAGACACAAGTAGAGAAATCAATTTTGAACACGGACTTTGGACTTGCGATTTATGGACATGAACTATTGGACTCTCCATGAACAAACAAACACAAATGAACATATGGGACTCTCCAATGGTAAGTTGTCATAAAAATTTGGAACTGAACAACTGGACCGTACGCCGGAAAGGTAAAAAGGACCCTGCTTCTCTCTACTCACTACATGGTTACTCAATTTGGTGTATATTTAGAAATAATTCCCGTTTATTTCCTTTATTCTCCTGCTTCATGCATATATTATGGAAGAGTTTCATTTGGTTTAAATTCCGTCATACTATCTACGTATATATATATATATATATATATATATATATATATATAAATACATATATATATATATATATATATATATATATATATATACATACATATATATATACCTGTACACATATAGTTATACGTTATAAAGTCTTACATAGTTGAATAAAATTTGCTCTATGTGACAAATTGCAAAGCTAATAGCAAGCCGCAAGTTGATCTATTGCCAAAGGAAAGGTAACCAATGCTTGCTCAGGTATAAATCTCCAATTCCTCTTGCTCTTTTATTCCCTGCGTGGTTCCGGTGTTGAGAGTTGCTCCACCGAAGGGGTCGGCGAGCCCAATACTTACTTGCGTGGTTCCGGTGTTGAGAGTTGCTCCACCGAAGGGGTCGGCGAGCCCATATTTTTCTGTAATTATAAAAATTGTTTCTTGTAAATTTTCGGGGCTCCTACATACAAAGGAGACTCTGCCGAAATTTTTTGAAAAATTTAGGAGATAGACAAATTTCCGACCTTCGGAAATTTTTTGGAAATTTCTGAATTTAGGAGGCATTTGGGAGGGGAGAACAACCGAATATCCCTAGATATCCCGTAACATAAATAACAAAAAAAGCTGATCAGTATTCTGAAATCTCTGAAATCCGTGCATCTAGTTTCAACTAGGATGCACTAGCCCAAGGGAGGCTCAACATCTATCTGACAGTAACATCAATAGATGTCCTTTATTTAGCCCAAGGGAGGCTCGGAATTCACAGCCTGATCCCAGGTTAACGGGATTGTTCACGGGAAATATTTAGAGGATTATTCGGAGCATTGTTCTCAAAACTGCATATCTTCAAGTCTTACTCCAGAAAACAACGCTGTCTATCATAAGTAGGCAGTGTCATTAATTGCTCAAGGGAAGCAATTCCTATTAAAAGCTCAAGGGAAGCTCGGAAATCTTATTATTCATGGAGTAGGACATTGATCTTCATTCATGTTTTACTAAAATATATATATATATATATAGCAGTGCAATTTAGTATACCATGTCTCTTCTTTTAAAACTACATCTTCATTATTTTGTTTAACTTTTACCGTTCTTGGCCGAGGACTTGCTCGTCGTTTTCTAAACGACCTAGTATTTGTTCACTAGGTGAAGAAGAAGAAGACGCCTCCGCCGAAGTATCGCTGCACTACAACGAGGAGTAACTGTCTGGACTACCCACTGTTATGACCAGCAGTATCGTTGTCATTTGCAATTCTATTTTTGTAATAATCTGTAACAATATTGCTGGAAAAGTTCCCTGTAATAACGCTACACTATATTTTAATACCATGTAATTCCTTGTATTTTCCATTCTGCTGATATTTACAGGCGACAATCGCGAATTTCGGCGCGTAGCCTGGGGATGTGTTATGACGTCACCCTTCCATCCGGGAAGCGGGGCGTGACACATTCCCTCCCAGAACAGACATGGCAAGTCGCACCTGTGTCTATCCACCAGTCAGAGTCAGCCCCCACAGTTGTGACCTGAGCGATCATAGCAACGAGGTTAGAAACCAAGAAAACCTTACTAGGCTCACCTTTATCTGATTGTTTGGACTTGGATCTGCATTCACTCTTGTAGTAGCCTTTCTTGCCACAATTGAAGCAAGTCACGTGGGACTTGGACTTCTGTTGCTTGAATGAAGGACCCTTCACTTTCAGATTAGTGGAATCCTTCTTTTTGTGATGAGAAGCCACCTGCTTCCCCTTGGGCTCTCTCGTCTGCACCAGATTGGCCTTGGCCAACTGTTTGGACAGAGTGTCCATCTTCTGTTGAGAACGCATCTCGTCCTCAACATGAATTTATTGAAGGAGATCTTCCAAGCTGATATCCAGCTTTTTCCAGTGCATTCTTGCATAGAAAGTACTCCATCCTGCGGAAAGTTTAGAGACAATCCCTCCAACGACAAACTTGTCGACGAGGGGCATTTTCTCGTCTTCTAGCTTCTGGCGCAGCTTCAAGAACTATTTTACCTGAGGCAGCATTGCCTTCTCGTCTTCGAAGAGCCACTTGTGATACTTCTCAACAATGAATATTTTCGATCTATTGTCGTCGTCTTCATACAGCTTTCCCAAGGACTCCCAGATATCTCTGGCAGAAGGATTCTTGGAGTATGACTCTGCCAGGGAGTCCTCCATTGCATTCAGAATCAATAGCCTACAAAGACTATTGTCCCTTCTCCATTTGGTCAATTTGATTTGTGCAGCAGCAATGGCATCTGCTGTACCACCTTCTAGAATTGTCGGTCCTTCAGGAATCGTTGGTTCAGTCTCAATCAGCACATGATCGACGTCCACCAGTTGTAGATTGAGGGTGATTTTTCTCTTCCATATTTGAAAGTGTTCTCCGTCGAACTTCTCCAGTTTGTTAAAGCTGGTATCGAGGAGAGAGGCACGAGAGTTTTCCATTGTGCTGGTCTAGCTTTGAGATTGTTATAACCGGGACACAATATTTTCAATGGAAAACCGAATGAAACAGTTGTAAGAACAACGTTCCAATGCAACACTTCTGGGAAGGTGCACAATCAGATATCTTAGAAGGATTCTAGAATACGAAAATCTAAGAAGATTTCGTAAACGTAGCAAACGATAGCAGTGCTTCTAAAAAGAATGTACTAATCGAAATGCTAAAGGCAGCAGTAAAGGTGACAGGCGATTGATGGAAAGGTGGTGTCCTGCTGGGGTGTCAAAAAAAATACCAGTGCTCAAAGCTAGATCCGCCCACACGGTCAGCTTCCAGGAACCAGCAAGTTCGAGTGAACTCTGGAACGCTCTGGAAATATGCTCTAAGACGGACTGCTCGGGACGACAAGGGCTGAAAAAGAATACTTGAGTTGCTGTCGAAGGTGCTGGAACTCCAGTGGCTCGAGGAACTCTCTCCTCTCTTTTTGAAATTTTCGGAATGATAATTCTCTGTATATGGAGAGAGAAGTGAGGCCCTGAATATATAGCTACTGCTATAACCGCTCAGATCCGCAATGTGCGCCACGAAATAATATCAGATCCACTATTTCAGGATCAGTTATCGCATATTGCGGATCAGTTTGAACGAGGACAGCCTCCACCTGTGCGCATTGCGCCAATGAACGAGTTGCTGCGCGCGCCTACAGCCGCATTGCTCGCACTGCGCACGCTGCGGCGCAACTGGCGCACTGGCGCAACTTGCGAACTGGCGCAACTTGCGCACCTGGCGCACTGGCGCAACTGGCACACCTTGCGCACTCGAGCACCTCGCGCATCCCGCGCAACCCAGCGCACCCGCGCACCCTGCGCGCACAACTGGGCCGCGCAACGTGGGCGCGTAACGTAGCCGCGCAAGTGGCTCGCGCAACGAGCGCAACTTATGCGCACTATGCGCCTAGCAACGATGCTGATGTGCTAAGTGCAAAGTGCGCCAACAAAACGCCACATTACGCCTCATGAGCCCATGAGCCCGAGTCCGAGTATGAGCCCGAGTCCGAGTCGCTAAGCCCCTACGGGACTTAGCCCCAATGGAAATTAATTTTCCAAGAGCAAAAACATGAATGCTTTTCTTGGAGCCTTATCCTTACCTCTTAGTAAAATCACCCACATGGTTCCCTCCTTAGGGTCACCACCCCATGTGCATATCCCAACAACACATACTCATATATATGTTGAGATAACTCATGGTGCTTTTCCAATGTGGGACTAAACTTTACAAAGCATGTTGAGAGCAAGCTCTCTTCATGTCAAGGAGCAAGAGCACCAACAATTTCAGTTAACTGACAACTGCTTACACCCTCACAAAAGAATTTCCAATTGATAAATAACCTTGTTAATACACCAATCCGATATGCCAGCTTTCTACATATGAACCTTGAAAATACAAGCACATGAATATATGAGCACTAGTCGAACTGCATGTTTCCAGTGGATACTCCAAAACTTTGGTACTCTGAAATATGGTTGAGATCCACAAGCCTAATTCAAATGCCAAAGCAAGTGATGAGATAGTGACATGACACAAATGAAGGTAAGAACTAACAGAAAGGAATTTTTCATTTAAGGATATTAACTAGAGTATTAAAACAAGTTAGTGGGATATAGGATAGAAGTTTCCTATGCAGTCCTCTTTCCTTGTATCTTTATTTCAATATTTTTCAAGAATATAGAATAATCAAACAAAATTTTATACTCAAAATGTAATCATAAAGTTCGTACAAGGGATCCAGATTCAAGTAGGGGTGAGCATTATTCGGTTTTGGACCAAAAACCGAACCGAATAAGAGATTCCGTTCGGTTTGAAAAAATAATTAGTTCGAATTCTGTTTTGAATACTAAAGTTCCTTATTCGGTTTTGGGTTTCGGTCCAAAACATAAAACCGAACAAGAGTTGTGCAATTATTAAATACCCTCAATGTTATGCATATTTTACGATTAAAAATCTATATTTTTTGTGTATATTTTGAAAAAAATAACTAAATGTCTTTTAAAGCCAAAATTTGATAAATTAACAACTAGTTCAACATTAGACCCACTTTGAAATACAACAAACATATGTATAAAAATTGTAAATTTTAATATAACTTAACTACACTTCCAACTTCTCCGGTTCATTAAACAATAAAAATATTCCAACCGAACAAACCGAATCGTTAATCAGTAAACCGGTTTGATTGTGGCTAATTTCGGTTTGGTTTTGGTATTGGTTTAGATTTTTAGAATTTCGGTTCTATTTCAGTTCGGTTGAAACCAAATAAACCGAACGCTCACCCCCTAGTTCATTCAAGTCCCAACAACGAAAATAAGACGAGGAAAAAGTGAACAAGCATACTACATTTCATAACTACCAACCTTTATCAAAGATGAACTATCAAAATCCAAAGGAAAAAACTAACAGGAGGAAAGATTTACTAGTTTCAATACCTTTTTCATGGAATAGGTCCACGGCCATAAAAAGCAGCCTCCTTGGCCCTTTTCTTAGCTTCCCTTTGCTCCTTGTCACGTGCAACCTTTGCCTCTACATCAGCCATCACTTTCTTCGCCACTAAATCAAAACCAGGAATTGTCTTCTCAAACTTCCGGGCGACTCTACGGCTCAGGTTCCGATAGAGTTTCCATAGCCTCTGGATATAATACATGTAGACATTAGAGGTTCTACTTTATATTCAAGCATCATTAAAAACGGTTAACATAAAACAGACTTATTCACTTATAAATGAAGACATGATTGGATGCACTAATTGATAAGCCCTGAACTGGATGCCAAAGGATTCTTGGGGAGGTTTCTTTTTCTAACATAGCTTTATCACATCACTAATCAACTCAAAACGTCATCACAGAAAAAATTCATATAATACTACTGCATTTGCTAAATATTTAAGTGCATTATTCTTCTATGGGGTTTAGTTAACAAAGTGAAGTTCATATATGACCTGCTAATATAGTTATCATTTTACAAAGATATGTTCTAGAATATAATTGATTAGTGTGATCAAAGGTTAACACAACTGAATGAATTTCACTTTCAGCTCCCTCAGCAACTTTGCCCTTAAACTTTGCTATCTCAATCACATATTTTCCTTATATTTCAAATGCGATATGAAAAGTAATCCAAACAAAAATTTCCCACCGCTATTATTGTTATAACCATAGTTTGCGGTATCGGCTGATACCGATCCAATCCGATACGACTTGGCATGTCTCGATCCGATACCGACCGATACTGACATTGAGAGTCTCTTTCCCAGTCAATTCGGCAAAGAAAATTGAAAGAAAAAGACCAATCGGCAAGGGTAACAACAAAGTAAGGTTGTAAAATCATGTAAAAAAGAAAACTTATTTATCACAGGTAAACCAATCAGCAAGACAAGGGTGACTATTATTTCATTCAAACTACTCAGAACAAAACAGAAAATACTTAAAATTATGCCTAAATCTATAAAAAAAAGTAATTTTTTTATAATTATTTGTTTTCTGATACCAAAAAATCTAATACTCTGATCCGAAACCGTCGACACCACCGATCTCGATGCTCATAAGAAGGGTTCGATACCGATTCAGCGAACATTGTTTATAAGTTGATGAAATATTGAATATAACAAGTAGAAGGGAAGCCATTATCTGTTGAGTAGTACTTAAGAAACAAAGTTGACCAGACAACTCTCAAGAAAAAACTTATGTAGCAAACAATATAATACCTTCACATCCCTGTTCCAGTCCTTTATATAAGGAGGACCTGTAGTAAAAGTGCCTAAATCGCCTCGGTACCACTCCCCATTATATGTTATTTGATCCATAGCTTGTTCGATACTTAGTACCTCCCACGGCCTCAAACCAGGGATAATTTTTGCGAGACGGTACCTGTAATATTCAACCTTCCTCAATGCTCATTAAAAATCAAAATGATTGTTGATTTTTTTTGTCCTAAATAACACATTAATAATCACGAGAAGAATAAAAAGAAAATACAATATTTGAATGACTTACAAGAATATTGGTAGCTTGCAGTTCACAAAGATATCAAATTTCATCAAAAGTAATCAGTAGGCTATAAGGTAACATTTAGACAACATACTAAAATGGAAAATCATTCAAGTAATCATGGAGGTATATAACAAAAATAGAGTGAGGGTTTATTCCAGATCCTTAGACAGCTACAAAAAACCTTTGTCACATTCATCATTATTAAGCTCATATCCTCTGTATGTTGACAACCATTGTTACCCTCTTTTAGTGCCTCTATGCATTGAGCCACATCAGCTGGGTGAAGAAGGAGAGGCATTCAGAAGTGATGGTCCATTGAAGAAGACATTTTCTTTTGGTCACATAGAAGAAGACATTGGTATGAAGAATTTTTCACCTTACCTTCTCTTCCTTCTCCCATAGTCAACTTTGTCCTCATATTCCTAGCATGTAATGAATAGATTTTTGCTTGGTTAATATACTTATGTTTAACAAATATGAAGGCAACAATCTTGTTAGGAGCTTAATCTAGTTAGTTATTTGACCATTATGGGCAGCTAAATGGATCAACTTATGAAGTAGCTATGTTTTAATTACATCTTCATTGGATATGAATAAGACCCAGATTGTATGCCTAATGGAGGGATGAAAATTTTGGGACCGTATGACTAACGGATGAGTGTCCAGGACTAGGACTATTTGGCTGGAACCAGTAAACATATAGACCTGAGTAATGAGTAACAGTGGACAAGGTTATGCAGGTATCATCTAATAAAAATATATGAATTTGATTTCCAAATCCCAATTAGATTGGATTATCATAGGTGATCTTGGAGAAACAGTCAGATGTGGTTTGTTCAAAATCAACCACAATCACATGTGACTATAAAATCAGCGTGATTTACCTCATATCACTGTGATTGTGATTTTAAAATCACAATCTCCAAAAAGGATTTACTAATCCTCAACTTTTCGAGGAATCTTTCATCTGGTTGTGAATGACCGATTTTCCAATCTTTCGACCTTGGCTCCGTACGAGCAGAAAGAAAGATGTGAGGACTGATTGGACTTCTGAATAAACAAAGCTCATGTAATCACATTCTCTCTACTATTTTTATATTCTTTAGTTCCAAAGTTCCTCTCCGCTCCTCGGTCCAAATTTCTCTAACATCATCAACTAATAGAATCAGAAAAAACTTACACCATGAGGTGGTATGTAACTTACACCATGAAGTGGTATGTGCAGAGTAAAAGTCACCAATACCTTTTGCAATAAGCTCAGATGCTAAATGCATAATTGCTGATCTAACCTACGTTGATAGACAATGTAAATAATCTTGACACAGTTTTGATCATGTACTTTATAGCACGAACGTACCTGTGAACAAATTTCTATAAAAAGCCATTTATAAACCAATGCATCAATATGTTCAAAACCATGAAAAGAGAGGTTTTGCACTTCTCACCAGAAAAGGTCCAAATCTAATGCAACAAATAGGCAAGTCTCAAGAAATGTAAAAAAGAATAACCAGACGTTAGAGAGATAAAACAACTTAACTATTGCACAGTTATTGGAACCATTATTCTAGTAACTACATTATAGAAGGAGGTAGTTCAAAACGTGAATCTTTAGGGGGCAGGGGTGAAGGGGAAAGACCTTAGCTCTTTCGGGATATATTTATTTGGCATATGATCTGCTTCCAAGATTGTGGTAAGTTCAGAGCCACTAGCCCAAAGAAACAGTGCATAGCTAGGTGTTCTTACGCCGGGCCAGACACCACCATTTGCTGCAAGTACAGCCATGTCACGCTTCTTGCTCTCTATAGCTTCTTCTTGTAATTGCTTATAGGATTTCTTTTCAAGTCCCTTGAGAGGGGTCCAAGGAGATATGCCTTTCTGTAGTTTGTGAAGGAAAGCTGTTGCAGCAGCACCTAGCCTGACTGTCGCAAGAATTGAAAATGCCTATGTCAAGTAATGTCATATCCCTGAATTAGTTAATGATTCTAGCTAAGTGAAGACGGACTTCGATATTATGAACAAGATTTAAATTAGATGAGAGATTCTGAAAGCATGTCGTTTTTAGAATAGCCAATACTAATAGAGTAGAAGATTCCTACGCACTTTCTTCCATGTGAACTATGTGATGCTAAAGAGTAAGGTCAAGGGAAGACAAACCTTCCCAGGTAGCAATTGCTTTTTCCAAACCATAAACCATTCCAATAGGTGCCCATTCATCCATATCTTCACCCCATATGAAAGTATTTCTATCAATTATTCCACCAGCCCAGGCAGTTTTCAAAGTTATCAGCTCCAAAGGCCCTCTTGTACGTCCCAGTCGATCCTTGTAGTACCAACCACCGCTTCTCATGATAACTGAAAAATAAAAGGCTATCTCTAAACAGGACATAAATATAGACCTACCTATGCATAACAAGACGTCTCTCTTATGGATATAAACAAACAGTATATTATGTATCATAAATGAACACCAATCAGAAACCCTATGATATATCTACATTGAAATGCCATCATTCTCACTCGATCTATCTTCTTCCCAATTACTTTACACTAGACCTAAACAACAAGAATGAATATTCAACTTCAGGAATTTATGCTACAGAAGACACAAGATTTAACTTTATAGGGGTGTGTATGTAAAAATAGCATGCACGCATACACATCAAGTTTAACATTCAAGAAGGGATTGTTTTAAGGAGCGTAGGTTGCTTGGGCACTCCTCCAAAGGATCGTATCCTTGTCCTTCATCGTATCTGACATGTATATGTCATGATACTTCTTGGATACTCATGTTGGATACGGCTTGCCCATGAGTATACTCCAAAGGGACGCAAAACATGGTTGATAGATGCTACCATAGTCGTGATGGTGCCAAACATAATTGAGATAAGACAAAACAGGGATTGACCAACCATAGACCGAAGATAGGCAGCCAGCTCCTTTTTTTGTTTCTTTCTATATCGTCTTTGTTTGTCATAATATTTACTGTATTTATAAATTCAGCAACCAAAGGGTCGCCTAGTTGGTAAATTGACGAGCTTACTGTTCATTGAGCAGGAGTCGTTTAGTTCAATCTGTTGTTTATAGTTTTTTCTTTAAAATTCTTATTTTATGCCCCCACCCCAATTTTAAGTTGATGTATTTTCACTCGCCATGAAAAAGTTTCTGGGTATGATTACTTCTATAATCTATACAATGCGCCATAATTTTAAGTTTATGTAGTTCCAAGGTTCAAAGTATCGGAATCGGTATCGGACCATTTCTATGAGTATCGGGATCGACGGTATTGACATTATCAGAGGTTTCGGATCGGAGTATCAAATTTTTTGGTATCGGAAAACAAATAATTATTAATAAATTATTAACATTTTAGAAAATATATTTTATACATTTAGGCATAATTTTAATATTTTCAATGTTGTTTCTTAGTAGTTTTGAAATTGAATGAAATAGTACTCACTCTTACCGATTGATTTACATACGATAGATAAGTTTTCTTCTTTGACATGTTTTTATAACATTTATATGCTTTTATACCCTTGTTGATTGGTCTTTTTCGTTCAATTTTCTTTGCCGAATTGACCGAAAAAGAGACCCCAATTGTCGGTATCGGTCCGGGTATCGGTCGGTATCGGATAGGGACTTGCCAAACTGTATCGGTAGCGGCCGTATCGGATCGGTATCGGCCGATACTGCGAACTATAATATGTACTTTCACTCCCCATGGATGTCGGACACTTTTGTAACCTAGTTACTATTCTATTCAAAGCATGCATAAATATTATTAAGATCTAATATCTATATGGAAATAAATACATTAACCCCCCCCCCCCCATGTTTCATGGGTACTACATGGACCACCCCTCTACTTTATGTTTTATTTTTAAAATAAGGGTGGTCAGTGTTATAACTTTCTATAGAAAATATAAAACATAGGGGTAGTCCGTGTAATTAATTTCAAACTAAGGGTGGTCCCTGTAATAAGTATGAAACATAGGAATAGTTAACGTAAATTGTCCCATCTATATGTGTATTTTTGCGTGTTTTCATGTGCACATATATGCGCCTATGCATAAAAACATACATGAAAAACTATATATATATATATATATATATATATATATTATATATATAAACTCCCCTCTGTTGTGCTTGATGTTCTATATTTTCACTGCCGGTCCCAAGCCCGGATAAAGGGCATTGCAACTCACAGTCATAGTACCGCTTCTCGAGCCTCTTGTAGCCGATGGCCTGCGCGACGTCGCAGGGGCGGCCGGGAGGGTAGGGCCTCTGCCGGAACCCCCAGAGGCCGAAGAAGAACTGCCTGGCGAAGTCCCAGAACTTGGCATCGCTCTCCCTCTTCGTCTTGATGGCCTTCCTCGGCATCGGCCTCCCGTCGAGCCCGGGGACGTGCGGCAGCTGCTTCCAAAGCTCCCGGTCCTCCTTCCGGTACGGCTTCTCGTTCTCCTTCAGGTCCATCTCGTTCATCGCGTCGGTGATCTCCTCGCAGCGCCGGAGGAACTGGACGACCGGGTTAGAGTTGAACTCGTCCCACCACTTCTTGTTCTCCTCGACCTCTTCGGGGGTCGGGTTGGGCTTGTGCTCGACGATGGGGTCTTCGGAGAGGATGCGGTCGACCTCCGGGGTGTGGCGGAAGTCGGGACGGTTCTCGCACTCCCAGTGGAACTGTTCGAGCATCTGGGAGTAAATTCCCGGGGGTTCCGGCGGAGAGGAGGAGGAGAGTTTAGGATCTTTAGGGTTAGGGTTTTGGCGGGAGAAGAGGTTGCGGCCGGCGATGAAGGCGAAGTTGGGGGGGTGGGAGGAGGGGTTGGGGGTTTCCGAAACCAGCCGTCGAAGAAGGAGCCGAGGTTGATGGACGCCATTTGCGGTGGAGTGAAACCTTAACCCTAGAAATTGAGAGGGAGGGGTTTGGAAGAAGAAGATAGGAAAGGGAGTTCAGTGGGGGATGGGGCTTAAGCCGGCTTAGGATTTTGCCATTTTGGTTCTGGTTTTTTTTTTTTTGGGTATTTTGTAAAACCTCCCCTAAATAATGGGCTAATTTGCGAAATACCCCTAAAGATCTCGAATTGGTAAAACCCCCTTTCCGTCAAGACGGTGTTTGATTTTGGGTGACGTGGCAATCCGTGTGTGTTGTTAAGTAAGAAAATTAATGTTTGACGAAAATACCCCTGCGTACGTGGCAGGGGTCCTCCAACGGTCTTCTCTCTTCTCTAACGGTCATCTTCTTCGAACCTATTTATTCCGATCTTCTTCTCTCCAACCTATTTATACCGATCATCATCCTCCTCTTTCACTTGATCCTCTTCCAGCGTGCAACTTGTCTACCGAAGATCAGGTTCCTACAAGCATGGGGGGTGCTCCTTCATCTATAGAGAAAGAGGTAATTTCTGCCATTAAAGGAGGAAACGCAAATTATTATATTTACAGTAAGGAGGAAATACAAATTATTATATTTACAGTTAGGAGGAAACACTAATTTTTAATTTCTAAATTTGCAGAAATCGAGTGATGAAAGTGATGAGATTGATGAAAGTGATCAGATTAAATGCCAAATTTGTTGCCAGTCGACACATTCAGCAATAGGGTGCCCATTTATGTACTCAAAATGCCGAAGATGTGACGGGATAAGAAGAGTTTGGGAAGGAAACACTCGAGCTAATCCGCACAGAAGATTTTTGAGATGTCAACACTTCAATTGTGCTGAATTCCAGTGGTTAGATGAAGCTGTGAAGTTGCCACCACCAAGACAACATTCAGCAAAGGGGTGTGCTAAGTGTGGTAGTCGTGTACATTGGGCCAAAGATTGTCCTGAAGAAATTGGTGAATTGTGTGGTCAGTTTCAAGGTTCACTGAAGTTAGACCAAATGAAAGAAGATCAATGTAAAATAGACATTTGTTATATATAAACATGCTATCAACTATCAGCTGCAGTCTTCTCTTTCATGTCCACAGTTTCTAGACATACACTCTAGGTAATCAGCCGTCATCCATAAACTGTCGAAAAATACATGCACCAAACATAGTATCATTACAAAAGACAAACTGCAAGACTTCTCTTTCATGTCCATAGTATGCAAACATAGAATCCTTACAGAAGACAAACTTTCCAGAGTATCTAAATGTCCACAACCCAAAAATACATGCTATCAGCTGCAGTTAAAAGACAAACTTTTACATGCTATCACTGCACAAAATACTTAAAGCAGAGAATAACCTCTGTACAAATGTCCACAACAAAAAAAACCAAAGTACAACTTCAGTTAAGGCCTCCATCTAGGTGGCCTGAAGATCTGGGATTGGGGTCTTGTTGCTTCCCTCATGCCATCAACTTTAAATCCATACATGCTATGAAAGTTTGCTGCTGTTGCTGCTCTTCCAGCTGCACCCACCCCTGTATAAGGAGGCACATTAACTCCTCTTCCAGCAGCATTTGGGCCTCTACCTCTTGTTTGAGAAGCACCAGGTTCCATGCCACTAAATGTTGACCAGAACAAGTAATAAGAAAGCATAAAAAACATCCTAAATTAAATAACATGTTTATTGTACCTTCCAGTAGTCTGTTGCTGAGCTGGAGGATTGCCTCCTCCTCTGCCTCTTCCTCTGCCCCTTCCAGGAGTCTGTGCATCAATCTTTGCAGCATTCCTTGTTGGGCAAGTTCTTATATTGTGACTTAGAGAGTGACAATGTCCACACTTTCTCTTACCTTTCTTTGAGCTAGGTGTGCCTTCAATATCAGACCTTATTCTATCCTTGGTCTTCCAGCAGATCTCTTGTGTTTTGGTTTTAGCACTATCATTTCAGGCTGGGTACAAAACACAAACTTTACCTTTATGCCTACTGATCACCCAAAATATTTAGAGCATAAATGTAAGTAAATTGATGACACACAACACAAACTTTACCTCTACCCAATTCTCTTGGCTTGCACATGCCTTTACCACCCCAGCATAAGCCTTCTTGTAGGACTTTACCTTGTGCAAGTCATCTACCAAACTGCAAAATGTAAGTAAAGCCATAAGTTAATATATAAGACAGCTAAAGTGTAGATATAGAAAAGTAAAACTGAAAGTGTACCTAATGACATCAATCCTCAAGTGTGTGGCCACTGCAACTGCATGCACACATGGAATTCCAGTGATATCCCAAACACAACAACTGCAAGACTTCTCGTTCATGTCCACATCCCACCTACTGGAACTCTTGTTGTTCACTACACACCAATTATATTCACTAGCACCAAACAATCTATATCTCTTCTTCTTCTCCATTCTATTCTTTACAATTCTATCTGCCCTTGGCACCAAAATCATACCCTTACCCTCCCACATCTTCACTTTCATTTTTCTCTCAAACATCAATCCCATTACCTTCAAATTAAAACCCTCCATAATTCTGTGTAAGGGCTTTGATCACATCCAACTGTTGAAACTCTCACTGAAATTGTTTGTCACATGCTCACACTTTGAGGTTAAGTCAAATGTTGACCTAGCCCAAGTATTAGTTTCCACACTGGAAAACCACTCAAATGCACTCTTTGAGTCATTCTCAAGTTGATCCATGTACCTCTTGTGGTCAACCTCTCTATAGGCTTTAGATGCCCCCCAAGCAAGGGTTTTCAGGTGACTTCCCTTGTGTGTGGCTTTAAAATTCTCAAACATGTGTCTAAAACAAAATCTATGCCTACTAGGGGGAAAACATCCTTTACAGATGGAATGAGCCCCTTTTGCCTATCAGATATGAATGTCAGTGGCAAAGGATGCTCATTAACCCTATCTCTAATGGCATTAAGAAACAGGGTCCAATTTTCCTTGTTCTCAGAATCACATATGAAAATGGCTAAGGGATACATACCATTGTTTGCATCTAGAGCCACTGCTGACAACAAAACCCCACCATATTTTTCTTTGAGATGACATCCATCAAGGCCAACAAATGGTCTGCAACCCTCTTTGAAGCCCTTCAAGTAGGCATCAAAGCCCAGACAGCAATAGCTGAAAGCCCCATCACTATCAGTAGCAACTGAGGCTATACTGCCTTGATTTTTAAGCAAAATCTGCCTACACACCTCTGGTGTCCACTTGTAACCATCTTCATAAGACCCAAAAACTTTGTTAAGGCTTTACCTAGAGCCTTCCAACAGACCCAGTACTTCACTGGGACTCCATGCCTGTTAGTACCCTCTCCTGAATCCTCCTTGGCTTCAAGCTGTATCCATCTTCTCTGACATCCTCTTCTATAATAGCAGCTATCCATGATGCATTGGCCATTCTTTTTTCTGACCCAGTCCTGTTTGTGCATGTGTGCCTCTCTACATATTTGGTGATCTTTATTGTGTGACCATCACCTTGCCTGCAAACATGAACAACATTTGGGAAAAAATATTAGTTAACTGAATTCAAGAAAATATGGTACATTTAGAAACTGAATTCAAATAAATTGGGAAACTTACAAGTTACCATTCAGTTGAAAGGAACATTTAGGATCCACACACTTGCACCATAGCCTTTTGGGGTCATCCTTCACTTTCTTCACTTCAAACATATTGTCAATGCATAGCCTGGTCACCCACATCTTGTACTCCTTCATAGTTGGCCATGTCATACCAACTGAACACTCGTCTGTGTCACAAGACCATGGTACATGGTCTTCACCCTCAACATCTCCATACATATCAATACTTGTCATCAACTTTGTGGTATTCTCCAAATCTCTCAGGCTCATCTGACTCTTCTGACTCAGATTCAGAATCAGACTCTTCTTCGGATGTAGAGCTGTCAGACCTAGCACTATGATATTCATGTTCAATTGGCAAATCATTAATGTCAACCTCATTGAGATTAGTACTCTCAGGGAGCACATCCAACTCTTCTTCATCCATGCCTAGAAGCTCCTCTGCAGTCTCATGCTCTTCATCAAACTCTACTTGTGCTTTCTTCTTGCTTGTTGCAGCTCTTCCATCTACATTTTCCTTTGCCCTCTTCTGTGGTGTCTGCTGCTCCCTTTGTGAATGTTTTCTAGGTGAAGCTCTTCTTGCAGGAGATGTGGCATATACCACATTGCTTGCTGTAGCCACATTCTCAGGTCTTTTTCCCTTACTAGCAACTCTTTTCTTGTAGCATTTCTTAGTAGGTGTTACTGGCTTTTGAGTGACTGGCTCCTCTGGTTGGCTTGGCTGAGTTGGCTTTGTTGGCTGCTCACTAGAAGGAACTCTTCTAGGTGGAACTCTTGGTGAAAATCTTCTTCTCTGCCCACTGGGAGGCTGACTTGGCTGCTCATTCACAGGAAGACCAACAAGGTCATTGAAGAGTTCTTCAGCAACTCCTTCAGATTGTAAAAACCTAATCAAATCTTCAACTCCCTCATTTGTAGCTACCTTAATTGGATTGGTATGCACCATAAATAAATGAACTTTATCAGGTCCTTCATGATCTGAATCAGTCCAAAACCTCAACAAGTCTTTGTCTCCATCTGCATCAATTAAAAATCCACCCTCCAAATATTGAAATGTTATTAGCCCTCCCAAACCATGCAGATGCTTTCCCATCCCATTGATCAAATCTAGCATACACAATTCATCTCCATCAAAGACTCCAAAATCTACTACTTCTCCATTCTTGTAATCATAGTATCTTAGTCCACCAAATGGTTGTTCTTTCGGCCAAGAGCCCCCATAATGAATGAGTAGATGTTTCTTGCCAAAATCTACTCTAGCACTACAAATTAGCAAAACAGGGTACAAATTTAGGGCACAGATTTTGTAAAACAGGGTACAAATTTAGGGCACAAATTTCTAACATTAGGGCACAAATTTTTATCAAATCTAACATTAGGACACAAATTTCTAACATTAGGGCACAAATTTCTACCAAATCTAACATTAGGCCACAAATTTCTACCAAATAACATCGAAGAAATAACAGTTGGTTTAAAAACCAAGAATCGAAGGAAAACAAAGAATTGAAGAAACAAATACTGCATGTTCGAAAAATAACACAGAATCGAAAAGAAACTTACAACGTTCGTGGATCTAGAGACTGCATGTTGGGTTCTCCTCTCCTTCGAGCCTTCTCCTCGCCTTCAAACCTCCAATTTTGCCAGAATTTTGGAAAAATTTTCCTCCTCCTTCTCCTTCTTTCTTTCTTTCTCTCTCCACTGTCGAAACGTCTTCTCAGTTGGGTTTTGGGCGGGCTTTTGGGGAAGGGTATTTTCGTCAAACATTAATTTTCTTACTTAACAACACACACGGATTGCCACGTCACCCAAAATCAAACACCGTCTTGACGGAAAGGGGGTTTTACCAATTCGAGATCTTTAGGGGGTATTTCGCAAATTATCCCATTATTTAGGGGGTCCTTACTTCAAATGCATATGGGCCTAATCTAGTTCTCGATGGATCGGATACAAAGCCCAAATTACTCGAACTACAAAGCCCATCTTTCCACAAATAAATAAGAATAATGCTAAGTCTACTACCAAATGCTTACAACCTACTTACAACCACTCACTCATTTACTGACATGTGGACCATGGCCCACATGTCAGCAATGGATGAAGGTTGTAACTGGGTTGTAAGTATTTGGTTTTAACTGTAGCACTACTCAATAAATAATAAAATAACTCACCCTAACTGTCGAAAGTAGTTTTCCTATTTTATCTGATGTATTGTTTCTTTATTAAAACTAAAGTTTGATTGAGCTTTTCTTTTCCATGAAAATATTTCCATCACAAATTTTTCACCAATTTTAGTATTTGATACAATATATTTTCCATAGAACTATTTTTAAAAATCTATCATTTTTCATATTTTCTTGCAAAGTCGTAGAACCGTCCTTAGAAAAATTAATTTCCATGAAAAATTAGATATTTTTCATGAAAAATAACGACAATCAAACATCCAAATTAATTTCGTGAAATTTTTCGATTGAATTTTTTTCCTAGTAAAATAATTCTATAGAATTAATTTATTTTCCACCTTGTAATCAAACGCACCCTAAGTTTAGAACCTCCCAAAAAAATTTATTATCATAAATTTTTAACAATTTACACTGTAATGCTTAATAATTTACAATCTATATTCTAATAATTTACTGTTTATATCCCCTGTTCATCGAAAGTAGGAGAGAGGCATTTATGATTATTTTACATTTGAAAAGCTATGCAGACATTTATATCATAAAAGAACAATACATGGTCCAAATTACTAATATTAGGAGGCCCTATCTTTATTTTTGACACTAGAAGCCCGGCTATACGCCCTGTACTATACATGGTCTTCAAGAACCAGTAACCCATATTACAAGTGAAATATATACAATTCTGCTATTTGGCTCCCCAAATTTTTGGGTGACGCCATCTCCCATTATGTGACATCTGACATGGCAAATGACGTGGCAGCTGACATGTAATTTTAACCCAAAAATTAATTATCCAATTTTTTATTGTTAATATTAAATTTAATTTTGTTGTGGACAATTAGCTCAACCTCTTTATATCAATATATGTCAATATCTTTCTACAAGCCATCCCAACCTCTCTTTATATAGGAAGAGAGAGGTTGGGAGTTACAAGTGAAAAGTCACTTGGGAGTTACAAAGGTGAAGAGTCACCATGATGATGAAGTCACTTGGGAGTTACAAAGGTGAAGAGTCACCATGATGATGAATTACAACACTCCCCCTTGGCTCTTCACAAACTCTGCTTGTAAACACCTCTGAGCTTCTTTGTCGGTCTGTAGCTTGCAGATTCAAAATGACCACCTACTTGTGCCTCGTTAAACCTTGCCAAAGAAAACCCAGTGGGAAAAAAACTTTGGTCGAAGGACAAAAGAGTACACACAGGTCAGTGTGATGGGTAAACTTAACCATTGCAAAGGTGCCTCGTCAAAACCTTGTCAGGGAAAACCCAGTGGGAAAACCGCTGATCGAAGGACAAAAGAGTACACGATGGTTTAGAGGTATACACTGGATACTCCCCCTGATCACAATAGTCCTTAGTGAATAAGAGATTTGAAATGTGTCTCGTTAAAAACCTTGCCAAGGAAAACCCAATGGGAAAAAACTTGGTCTAAGGGAAAAAGAGTACACAAGCATACATCAGGATGCTCCCCTTTTCACTCGCACTCGACAGGGCACGGGATATACGCACAACAGGGCATTTGGGGGCGCTCGTTGGGGCGCTCCCCCTCACATGCACACAACAGGGTACGGGAAACATGTTTCACTTAGGCTAGCTCTGAAAGCTTCCTAAGTCCAATCGCTCTGACATGTTTCTGGAACGAGTGTTTTGGCAGTGACTTGGTGAACAAGTCTGCACGGTTATTCTCCGATCCAATGTGTTGCACTTCAATCTTTTGAAGTGCTTGTTGTTCATGTGTAAAAAACAACTTGGGCGATATGTGCTTGGTAGCATCCCCTCCCCTTGATGTAACCATGTTTCGCTTGATCAATAACAGCGGTATTGTCCTCATAGACGACAACAGGTTCATCTGGGTCATATGGAAGATCACATGTACTTCGAATATGGCCAATAACAGCTCGAAGCCATACACACTCTCTAGTCGCCTCATAGAGCGCGAGTAGCTCAGAGTGGTTCGTTGAAGTAGCCACTAAGGTCTGTTTGCGAGACCTCCAAGAAATCGCCGTGTTCCCAATGGTAAAGACATAACCAGATTGGGAACGCCCCTTGTGCGGATCAGATAAGTATCCCGCATCGGCGTAGCCAACAAGGGTCGCGTTGCTTCGAGTGCCAAGAGCGTTGGACTCACTCAAAACCGCGTAGGGATAGAACAAGCCCAAGTCCGTAGTACCCTTAAGGTAGCGGAAAATGTCTTTTATGCCATTCCAATGGCGGCGTGTTGGCGCGGTGCTGTGTCGAGCTAGACAATTCACATCAAACGAGATGTCCGGTCTAGTACATTGGGCCAAGTACAATAAAGCGTCTATTGCACCTAGATAAGAGCACTCAGGACTCATATCTCTTCGTCGTCGTCCTTTGGACGAAATGGGTCCTTAGTAATGTCTAGAGAGCGGACGACCATGGAGTAGCGGACGGCTTAACGTCAAAATGACTAAAGCGTCTCAACACCTTTTGGGTGTAGTTCGCTTGATGGACAGAATTCCATCTTTACAGTGCTCGATCTGCAGGCCGAGGCAAAACCGTGTCTTCCCAAGATCCTTCATCTCGAATTCCCTCTTCAGGATATCAGCAGTTTCTGACAAGTTTTTCGGTTCCTATGAGATTCATGTCATCTACATAGACCGCGATGATTGCGATCTGAAGTGGATTTCTTTATGAACACGCATGGGCAAAGTTCGTTATTAACGTATCCCAAACCGATCAAGTATTCGCTTAGGCGGTTATACCACATTCGCCCGGATTGTTTCAATCCATATAGCGAACGTCTCAGTCTAATCGAGAACGCGTTCCGTGGTCGAGAACTACTTGATTCAGGCATCTTTAGTCCTTCAGGGACTTTCATATATCTCTGTGTCTAGATCCCCGTAGAGATAGGCTGTGACCACATCCATGAGCTGCATATTCAGTTTTTTCGGAAACTACTAAACTGATTAAGTAGCGGAACGTTATGACGTCCATTACGGGAGAATACGTCTCCTCGTAATCAATTCCAGGGCGTTGTGAGAAGCCTTGCGCCCAAGGCGAGCCTTGTATCGCACAATCTCATTTCTCTCATTACGCTTCCTTAGGAAAACCCATTTGTGACCAACTGGTTTAACATTGGGTGGTGTTGGAGCAACGGGTCCAAACACACTTCTTTTCGCTAAGGAGTCTAGTTCAGCCTGGATTGCTTGTTTCCATTGTGACCAGTCCGTTCGTCGTTGACACTCGGCAACACTACGAGGTTCCATGTCATCATTGTTCATAATGTCAGTGGCCACTGAGTATATGAACATCATCGATGACAGTTTCGTTTCGCTTCAAAATATCGTCTAAGCTAGCATACTCGACGGATATTTCGAGGTTATCGGCATGATTAGGAATAGGCTTTTCATCTGGAACGCGCTCTTCTAATAATATCGCCGTGATCCTTAATGATCTCATGTGGCAAAACGCTTTTAACAAGATTTCTCCGCTTCCGGGGCAGAATATCTTTGGAACCAACCGGTCTTCCCTTCTTCTTGGGAATAGCGGCGGACTGGACGGCCGATGGCAGCGTCCTTTGCTCGGCGGGTTCGACCGGAGCAACATGTTTCACAGGAACATGGCGTCTCTCAGGGACGTCTATCCTTGCAGGCACATTTGCAGCAGGTATAATTGATCTCGTGACTTTTGCTAGGTCGCTAAATGCATCTGGCATTTGATTTGCAATATCTTTCAGACCTAGAATCCTCTGCACTTCCTTATCACTATGTGCAGAGGGGGGATCATGATGAGCAAAAGCGGGCACATGCCACGCTAATTCACGTCGTTCCTCATCAACGTTAGCGTGCATTTCTCCCCCTAACGACGGGAAGATTGCCTCATCAAAGTCCACAATCCGCGTGTCTCGCGGTAAAGAGATCGCCTGTCAAGGGCTCTAAAGAGCGAATAATGGACGGGGAGTTATAACGACAATATTCCCCGTCGCTTCTGAGGTCCAAATTTTGAACGTCTTATCGGCTCAATTGGAACATTGACTAGGCACCCAAACACGCGTAAATGTGAGATGTCAGGCTCACATCCAGTAACCAGCTGGTACGCAGAAAATGGTTGGGTGGCCATGGGCCTCAGACGGACCAAATTTGCAGCATGCAAAATTGCATAGCCCCATGCAGATAGTGGGAGTTTGGTGCGCATAACCAAGGTCATCGCTATCACTTGCAGTCGCTTTATAAAAGCTTCCGCTAGGCCGTTTTGGGTATGAACATAAGCAACAGGATGTTCAAGATTTATTCCCAAAGTCATGCAATAATCATCGAAAGTCTTCGATGTAAACTCCGCGGCATTATCAAGTCTAATAGACTTTATCGGATAATCCGGATGGTGAGCCCTTAACTTAATGATCTGGGCAAGGAGTTTAGGAAACGCTGCATTTCGGGTGGACAACAACAACTACGTGTGACCATCTAGTCGATGCATCAACCAAAATCATGAAGTATTTAAATGGTCCGCATGTTGGTTGGATTGGTCCACAAATATCTCCATGAATTCTCTCAAGGAATTGGGAAACCAATCTCGTAGGTTTCACATGGAGTAGCTTGAGATTCGTCTTCCCAATCGAGCAAGCTTGGCATAGGCTTTTCGGATTTATAACGAAATTCTTTCCTCCAAGAGGATGCCCATGTGATGCATTCAGTACGAAGCATCGTATTTTGACCCGGATGACCCAGCCGGTCATGCCATAGCATAAAAGTCCTCTCATCAACTGGAGCTCGGCGAATGATGAGATTACTCTCGATGTGTTGTATCGTAGTGAGATACAAACCACTTGAAAGACATTTCAAATTCTCCAAGATACGCTTTTGGCCGTACTGAGTGGAGGTAATGAAAAGATACTCGAAGCCATGTTCTCGAGCAGTTTCAACATGAAATCCGTTTTCTCGAATATCCTTAAACTCAGTAAGGTACGACTGGACCTTGGAGAATATAAGGCCTCTGATACTTCAACGGGAGTACCATTGGACAACGAAAAACGGGCTTTGCCAAAACCTTGAACAAGGGTTGAGGGTCCCGAAATGGTTGTCACTGAGGTTACTTTAGGCGTATAGGAGATAAAGTATGATTTATCTCTCAAGATAGTGTGAGTCGTTCCACTATCAACCAGACAATCCACTGCCCCGTGGTCCATGCCTATAAGTAAAGAAAAAATTAAAGTTTGTCACACGTTTGAGGAAAGTGCTCGAAATAAAACTTTAATTTATCGAGAAAACAGAAAATACAAACCACCAAAGTTCATGACTTAAATCAAATATAGAGAAAATGGAGATTCATTCTTCCATTTCTGCTACAAAATCGGGGGTCTCAAGATTTAGATTTTCGCACTCGTTGACCAGATTGCTTCGGCCCGGCGCCCCTTGTGATAGTTATTAACTTCTTGGGGGGTCGCCCTGCAAGTCCGTTGCATATGACCATAAGCACCACATTTGTAGCAAAGAGTAGGCGCTTGGCCTTCCACTCTCGCTTTGGGACGACTGGCCCGTTGGTTCTTACCATGAGACTGCCTAGGAGTCAAAGGTCCTTGTTCTTGTTAGAACCTCGCTTTGGATGGCGAGACTTAAACTCGCCTCTGTTCCTTGGCTGGGACGACTGGCCCTGTCTCGTTTCCACCGTAGATTGGTCCACGGAGAGCGTTTGCATCAGGCATTGGAATTTCCTTTGTTCCAGCGACGAGAATTATTGTTTCTCATTAAAATGAGACTGTTCTTCTCGTCTAGTAAAAGCTGGGTGATGAGCTCGGGAAACTTGGTGAACTTAGACTGACGGTATTGCTTTTGGAGCAAGTTGTCAGTTGAAGGAAATGTGGTGTATTTTTCTCCAATAGATCACTGTCGGTTAATATCTCACCGCAGTATTGGAGAAGTGATCGAATCCTGCAGACTTCATTGTTGTAATCAGTTACACTTTTGAAGTCGGAAGCGCAGGTTCAACCAGTCATGGCGTGCTTCAGGTAGCCATATGGTCTTCTGGTGGTCGAAGCGCTCTTTCAGAGAGTCCCATAGCGTCTTCGGCGAGGAGATTTCAATGAACTCCGCCTTCATGGCGTCAGATAAATGCCTGCGGAATAGAATCATCGCTTTGGGTTCATTGAGCGAGTGACTTCCACTTCAGCTCTTCCTCGTTATAGATGACGTCCAGAGGCCCTGCGCATCTAGATGGTTCTGGATGTCTTGCGTCCAGTCCAAGTAGTTCTTGCCAGGCTTCAAGGATTGGAAAATCAATCTTGATCGACATTTTTCTACAACAGGAGAAAAAATCTGATCAGTCAACATATAAAACGACAGGTTTATATGGATTTGGTTGTATAAGCAACAACAAACAATCGTAAATAAAACAACGGTTTTTGAAAAAACGATTTTTGTTTAAAAATTATCTTATATCGATCGACGGGCCGATATAGAGAGGTCATAAGTTTCTTGCAAAAATGCATAATATAAATACAATTTGAGCAAAAAATATATCGGTCAACCCCTTTCGTAGCTCTACGTGAATATGACCAGGCGGAAAAATGGGGGAGGAGGGTCACCGGGGACCTCTTAAGAACCAAGCCCCAAGTTTTTTCTGACATCATACCCAAGTAGGTGAGCCTATTCGGAGAGACTTCGTAAATTTTTGTCAATGTAAGAATAAATAAGATTTTTCAAGAAATTCACGCTATTTGCGAACTGTGCAAATAGGTGACAATTTGCGTGCCAAAATAGCGTTGCCTTTGAAAAATTATTAACCAAAAAGTTATTTTTGGGAGGCCCAAATTTGGCGGTGCCAGAATTTGTTTATATAGCCAAAACCAATTTTTCAATTTTTACGCCATTACGCTAAAAAAAAACGTACAAACATAAGTAGGCAACAACACACAAAA
>JANAVB010000835.1:0-21967 GCA_029216955.1 Iris pallida
AAAGTAATGATGATGCTGACGTCAGCGACGCTTCGTCTTCTGAAAAAGCTGGTAACTGTTCAGTCCTCGGGGGACGTGCTGCCAACTCTGTCACTTGAGCATTAATTGCTTGATGGGTGATGAGCCGAAATGGGCGCATGGGTCCAAGCGTGTTTAGGACGCATGGATCCGTGCTTTGTTGGGCGCATCCATACGGGGTACTTTGGAACGGGCGCGTCTGTACGATGTGCGGTATCTGGCCAGTGCATCCTTTTATATGACATGCCTTTATTGGTCCAACTGCTGCGTTCTTCGAGTGCTTTAAATAGCCGTTTTTGACTTAGCCGAATTCGAAGCGTCAGGTTCATCACCATAAATGTAAATTCATTGCACGGGATTCGGAGAGCCCGCTACTTGGCGCATGGGTTTGATTTGCCCGGCCTATAAGTAGTGGCAAGGAGAGAGTTTGCTTCTAGTTCTCTCACGTCCTCCCGAAATGAACATGTTTGCTCGAGCACATTCTGTTGACGAGATGTTCCCGAGGGTGAAGATGCGACGACTTGTCTTTGTTCATGCACTTGAAGGTGACTGTTACATCCAAATATTAGAGTCGAGGGCTTCTGAGGCAGGCGGAAGGTGCCTGTTGCATACGAAGATCGGGATGCTCGAGCCTCGTCTCCGTTATGCTGGAAAAGCTGCAGATTGGAATTATGGTGCCCTGATCATCTTCCTTGGGCTTTGGGAGAGCTTCTCCTCCTGGTAGAGTGGGTGTTGCCCATTCTGGTTGTGTTGAAAGCCTCCTTTTACCGCGGATCAATTGCGGTGCTCTCCTCTTCCTTTGGAGAGCTCTTCCTCCCGCTAGGGTGGGGTTGATCGCCCACCCTTTTTCTGCTCAATAAATGCTTCATTAGTTGAAGCGCCCGATCGGATCAAAGTGGAGCGCATATACTGAGACTTCATGATACGCATGACTGAGACGCTGAAGGGATGCACATAACTGAGTTGTTGAAGGGATGCACATAACTGGCCTGACTGAGACGCTGAAGGGATGCGCCTGAGTGAGACGCTGAAGGGGTGCGCCTGACTGAGACGCTGAAGAGATGCGCCTGGCTGAAAGCGCATGGCGGTTGCTGCACCTAACTGTAGACTTAGGGTCTTTCTTTTGTAGTTGTACAACCCTTTTTAGACATTTAATAGACTTTTGTATAAAATAAAAAAAATCTTCTTTTGATGTCTATGCTTTTGATGTTTACTATGCCAAGTACTTCATCTGAGCTCCCTGGTGCGTATAATATTAGGCACATAGGATTTCTGGTCCTGAAATTCCATGCTTCTACAAGACCCCCTTCAAAGTTTTCAAAACTTTTCGTCAAGTTTTGGAATACTTTGAATAAGAAGCATAGTGGTGTCTTCTCTGGGGCGCATGACTGTCCGGGGCGCATAACTGTTCTAGGGCGCATGCTCCTCTCAGTTTTAAATGCCCAAATGATAACGCTTCAGGATAAATGAAAAAGATTTAATGATGATCTTTTGGACTATCCACGGTTATCACTTCACAGAAACCTAAACGGCGGCTGACGTCACCCAAGCCTATAAGTAGGCGTCTGATAGAGAGAGGGAGTTCTTTCTCTCTTTGCTGTCTTCTTCTTTAGAGTTTTTTTCTTCCAAAAAAAATCCTAATCTCCTTTTCTCGAAATGGCTCCCAAAACTCCTCCCGGTGGTGCTGGCCGAGGGCGAAGCAAAGGAAAAGATCCCGTAGAGTTTGATGAGAAGGATTCTTCAGTCGTTGCTGTAGCTCCCGCCGACGTCCGGCCAGTGGTGATGGGTGAGTGCTTCCTAACATTTTTAGACGAGTTAGGTGCACACACGGATGAGTTGTACCCTGTTGATGTGCCCTAAGTCTTTGTTGCTGACGCGTATGGACTTTTTTCCTGATTATGCGCCGAGGCTATCCCGCTGACACGTATGGACTTCTGTTCGTATTATGCGCCGAGGCTATCCCGTTGACACGCATGGACTTCTGTCCTGATTATGCGCCGAGGCTATCCCACTGACGCGCATGGACTTCTGTCCTGATTATGCGCCGAGGCCTCAATGCATATGGGTCTTTTTGGGCCCTGATGAGGTGCAGAAGCTTTGAACGCGCCCCAAATGTTTTGACCTTCTCTTAAGCCTCTTTCTCTTCTTGTTGCCTGACTTTTGTTTTGTGTCAGTGTCAATGACAATTCCTTTGCTGAACGAAGTCCTTTTGGATGCTTTTCTCTGCCAAATGGGGATTGACTTCAATGAGGAGATTGTTAATCTAGCGAGGGCTGCTATCATGCAAGACCAGCCTCCCGAGTGGATGTTGCAAATCCGGGATCAGTCACCTGTTTTTCTCCAGAACATGATGGAGAGTGGCAGACTAAAATCAGCTGAATTCGAGAACGTGACTTTTTTGAAGCCTGCTTTTCTGTTCGGTGACCGGTTGACCTCTACTGAGGCAAAGATATTAAAGATTAAAGAGGACTGGTTCTTCTCGGCGAAGGGCGTGGCCCTGTACATGTGGCAGTTTGAGCGTCAATTGCCGCTAACGGCTTTCTACCGTTTGGCTTCCAATGGATGCCATGGGAGCTCACTCCTTCTCAAGGAGGGGCAGTGGGAGGTACCCTTCGCATTGATGTTACTTTGAATCAAAGGGATACCTTGGCCTCCTCACGATCAGGGACCTTGTACCATTGCCGAACTTTACGGCCTGGGAGCCTCTACAGTGTTGTTCCTCCTAATACCCTCGCTTTTGGGGCTTCAACTTTTGCAAGTCGAATGCTGACATCGCAGATCACGTATCCGAAAGGAGGTTTTCGAGTTGAGGGGTGGTGCCATCACGTGTTGAAGTGGGATGAGTTGACCCTCTGGGTTCTGTCAAAGTTCAAAACTGAGCTCAAAGCGATTGGGCTGACTGTCGCTCTTCGTGCCACGCAGGGGGCATCGATATCAACAAGCCCATGTTCCTTGCGCTCCTGGAGATGTTCAACTCCCAGACTGGCACCTTCTTTACTCCAGTGGGGGAGCTGGGGTTGGCTCTGCACGAGATGTATGTAGTTTCCAAACTTTCCTGAGGTTCGGAACCGTACGAGGAATATTTCCCGACGAATGAAGAGATCCAAGTCCTAGAAGAAAAGGACAAGGAGATGATTGCTATTTTCAAGGAGGTGGCGAGCCACCATTATCTGCTACAACGGAAGGATAAGGGCGGGTCGCAGCCCCATGTGACTACTTGGAGGGACTATATCTTCAAGCAGGACTCGACAGACCCTTGCAAGATTCGGTTTGTGACTCCGCAGGGACTGCCTCATGCGAAGGTGACCTCCGAAGTGGGCCGTCTGGACGAGAAGGTTCCTCGTTCAAACGAGAGTGGCACCGATGTATACAGTTGCTTCTGGCATTGCGTACACCGGATGTCTCCCAGGGCCGTGTTAGTCACATACTTGATGATATGGCTCCGGGACTATGTGTTCTCGGGCGGCTCTGGATCTGTAGAAAGAGTGAGCAAAAATCTCATCTTGCCAGCGATAAAGCTGGTTTTTGGTCACCCTCTGGCCCTCCTTCCTGCGATGGTGTGTAACCTGTTGCAGGGTTTGAGGACTTTTGCTGACGATGTGATCCATGGGAGGGGTAGGAACGACAACTTTCCCCGGGCTGAGCTACCATTCCATTATCTGATGGGATGGCTGATTCTGCATCATCCGAACGTGATGAGCCCCGGCCCCGAAGACGATCATGTTGTAGGTGACGCCTTTATCCGTCGCTTCTATAAAAGGAAGTGGCTGTATACTGGCGTCCCTGTTTGTAGAAGGGTTTTGTCTTATCTTCAGGGGTGGAAGATCACCAAGATCAACCCCATCTTCATAGACTTCGAAGCCGACCAAGAGTTGGAAGACTCTGGCGAGGATGCGATCGCCCTACCGATATGGGGATTTCGCTGGTTACAGAGCATTCGGCCTTCCCATCTGGTCTACCGTAACAAGAATAAGTGCTATCTAGAGCCATATCTGTCGAGCCAATTTGTACATCAGTTTGGTTATACCCAGCTGATGTTAAGGAACCCCAGTAACAGTCTGGGGTTTATTGGGAGTTTACTGGATGGAGCCCGGGGTTGGCAATATTACAATGCCGGATGCATCGGAGTCCGTTTTACCATGCCAGTTCACAATCCTCGGCCGCAGATCTTGTATTCGACTGTCACGCTGTATTGTGCCATGAATGCTGCGACCCCTGAGTACGACAGGGAAACTAGTTTTATCATTGGCACACAGCTAGAGGCGACAACCAACATGTTGGCGGTGGCTCGATCATATCGTCCACCCGAGATTGCGGGTTATAGGTCAGCTGCTGTAGCATCAACGGGGGGGTAATCAGGAAGAGACCCCAGCTGGAAAGAGGCGGGCTGATACGGAGGTCGGTTCGTCTGTGCCGAAGAGGCCAAGGAAAGCTACGACTCCGAAGGCAGGAGCTCCGGATGGTGGCACCTGTCGTAGCAACAGGATCGGCTCCCGTGGAGGTAAAGACGTCCCATATAGTCTGGTTTACTCTTTAATTTTTGTGACTCATGTCTCATTTTTGTAGGCGGGGCCGAAGATGAAGTCCCGGTCTTCGAAACCAGGTTTGGTTAAATCGAAGGAGGTAGCGAGCTCTTCTGACGAGCGCGTTCCTCCGATTACCGCATCTCCCAGGGAGGAGAGTGTTGATGATGCCATTTGTGTGGAGAATTTGGTATCTCCAGATGGTGTTGAGGGGGAAGCTGGAGGTGCAGCAGTCCCCAGGGTAGTCCAAGCTGATGTAGGGATCTCTGATGTCGAGGTCCCAGTAGAAGTTGTGCCTCCGGAAGAGGAGGAAGAGTGGAGTTCGTCTTCTTTTGATGACGTTCCTCCAGATGTTGCTGAGCATGCCGTAGGAACAGCAGGTGTAATTGAAACAAAGGAGAGGATTGATTCCTCCCCTCGTCATAATGAAGAGAGGTCGGCTGTTTCATTGCCGAGCCCTACCCCGGACCTAGCTGCAGAAGCCGAGGTGGCTGTCACCCCTGAGGTAGCAGCAGACTTTAATCCCACGGAGGGATTTGATCAGGGAGGGGAGACTCGTCTGCCAAGCCCGACCCCAGAGGAAGTGCCCGGCCAGGAGACGGGTGCTGATCCCGCTAGCTCACCAGAGGAGGAAGGTCCTGTGATGGTTACAGATCGTGCCTCAAAGGTGGAGAAGGCAACTACGGATGTTGGTGGTCCCTCCGAGACGGAAAAGGGCAAGGACCTGCTGGTGCAGGAACCCTCTGTTGCTTCTTCGACTTGGGGAACGATATCGACACCCCACTTAGATCCTTCGGCCCTCTTGGCAGCTCGGGCTAGTAGCGGAGTTCAAGTCTCTGACGAGGGAGGGTCCGCAAAAGTTGAGGTTTCGGCCTCGCAGATTGAGGTCGGCGGGTCTTCTGCAGGTCCGCCATCTAGAGCAGCTCCTCCAACTCCTGCTATGATGTCGCAAGTGCTGGCGGATGCGGATGAGTACGTGAAGTTTATCATTGAGGCGGTGTACAAGATGCTGCAGAGGGGCATATCGGCAGTGATGAATGCCAATGGGAGTTTCGCGATGGCAAAAACCATGGCGCTCCCTCACATTGGTCTGATACGTTTCCACCAGGGCTATTATTATATGGCCGAGATTCTGGAGGCATCGGTGGCCGTGTTCGACCAGCTGCTTTTCCGAGTTTCAGAGTATCCAGCAAAATAATCTCTCAGCCCTGATAGAAGCAGAAAATAAGAAGTTGATCGCTGAAAACTGAGTCATCTTATCAGGCCACCGTGGCTGTCTGGGAACGCGAGGTGGCCGAAGCTGAGGCTGCGGTGGAGAGGCTATCTCAGTCAACGCAGGAGAAGGTGGAGTTGCGAGCTGCGTTGGATGCTAGTATAGCGGATGTAAATGCCAAGATTTGCCTCCTTGAAGACCAGCGGGCCCAACTCTTGTTAGATGCTGAGAGAGTCCAGGCTGAACATGTAGCATCTAAGGAGGAGGAAGTAGCTTTTACCCGCCAAGCTCTTTTCTTGGCCCAGCAGCGGCAACAGCTAGACAAGAAGTATGAGGATGACACTTTCCCTGAGGCCATAGAAATAATGCGTCAAGAAGCCCAACGCCGAGTTCTGGCGACTACAGAGACTCGGGCGGAAGACTTGAAGCGTCGGATCGAAGAACTTTCAGCCAATCCCGGTGATGCTTAGGGATTGTAGCCTCTCCATTTTTTTGTTATTTTGTATAATTTGCAACTCCTGCTGGGGATGTAATCCTTTACTTTAAATAAAGAATAAAGAATTTTGTGGTGTGTTCATGCTTGCTGTCATAAACTTGATGATTTGTGTGGACCTATTATCTTTTGCGTACCTTGGTTTTTAGGTACAGATAATAAGTTTGAGAGAACCAACATATTTGCTCAGAGGTAATATGGACGTGGGAAATATGGGGTTCAAATATCGGAATCTTCCTACTCAGAGGTGTTATGGACGTGGTAGGAGTGACTCTGGGGAGATACACAAAACTACTCAGAGGTAATATGGACATGGAAGTTCTGCGATCAATGTACGACAACGCATGGGTTGTCTGTACGGAATATTTACTTAGAGGTGATGTGGACGTGGTAAACATGATAAGTGGCATAATCCTACATAGTGTCAGATTATTTTTTGCAGGGCGTAGAAGAGCAACTGAGAGGTAATGTGGACGTGGTTGTTCTTCTACTGAGGATAGAACGCCACGGAACAGCTGGGTTCCGGAAGCTTAAGATTTTGTGGAAGGGAGGTGTACGTGAGCCCTGATGATTGGGTCCACAGACTCCCTTGTTGGATGGAGATAGAAGTACATGTCTGAAGGATTTCAAGAGTAGTACTTCTTTAGGAACTTGCCATTGATGGGCATCATCAATAAGTCCCTATTGGGTTTGGCGAGGCGGTAAGCACCATTTGAGTATACCGTCTCTATGATGAAAGGTCCCTCCCACTTGGGCTCGAACTTTTCTGGTGTCTTGTGAGTCAACACCATCGGCCTCCTGACTGCCAGAACCAGGTCGCCTACTTTGAAAGTCCTCTGCTTGACCTTCTTGTTGAAATCCTGTGATATACGGGCTTTATAGAGTTCGATGCGCTGTTGAGCTAGGAGATATTTTTCGTCAAGTGCCTCTAATTCTCGCAGACGGAGACATTGATTGTCTTCTTCTGTGAGTTGATTTGTGATCGCTACACGGAGTGAGGGTATCTGGATCTCGAGAGGCAGTACCGCTTCGCTCTCGTAGACCAAGGAGAATGGTGTATTGCCCGTCGGGGTCCGTACAGTTGTACGGTAGGCCCAAAGTCATTCGTCGAGCTTTTCGTCCCAGTCGCATTTGTTGGATGACACGACCTTTTTGAGTAGCTTGACAGTAGTCTTGTTAAATACCTCGGCCAATCCGTTTGCTGCCGGATTGTAGGCGGTCGATGCCACGTTCTGAATGCGATTCTTGTCACAGAATCTGCTAAAACATGGTTGATGAACTGTGGACCGTTATCGTGGATAATCCTTCGAGGTACCCCGAAACGGTAGATGACATGGTGCTTGATGAAGCTGATCACCCTAGAGCTCTTCACTTCCGCCAGTGCAACTGCTTCTGCCCATTTGAAGAAGTAGTTAGTGATGGCTAGGATGAAGCGTTGTCCCCTCGATGAAGGATGGGTGATAGGTCCTACAATGTCCATGCCCCAAGCTTCGAAGGGCCAAGAGGCGACTGTAGGATGTAGTGGTTCCAACGGTGAATGGATGAAGTCGGCATGAAGCTGACAAGCATGGCACTTCTTAGCATAGTCGACAGCGTCGGCTGCCATGGTTGGCCAGTAGTAAGCCATACGTCGCAGTCGATCCTGCAACTTAGGCCCAGGTTGATGAGCCCCGCAAGTTCCATTATGAGCTTCTCGAAGGGCTTTGGCTGCTTCTTCGTTGGACAGGCATCGAAGGAGAAGTCCATCGTAGGAGCGTCGGTACAGCATTTTAGTAGCCGTATCGTAATAGAAGCGAAGGGAACGCCTTCTGACTGAGATGGCTTCTTTCGGGTCTTCTAGGAGGATTCCGTAGACAGCGAAGTCGACGAACGGGAACCTCCAGTCCCGGACATTAATGCCAGTACTTATTATCATGGCATGGGCGATTTATGAGCATAGGTTGTTTTTAGGACAAACCAAGTCTCGACAACTACCGTGACGTAGTGTTGAGTCCCGAAGGGTGCTGCTAATGAAGCTGCGAGGCCAGCCTCCAGGTTTTATAACCGAGGTACGTGTTGTATGAAGAAGTTGGTGAAGGTTGAAATAATCTTCATTGCAACTTCATGGTAGGGAAGCATATCTTTATGACGAACTTCGTATTGCCCTCGGATTTGGTTAACGACGAGTTTTGAGTCGTCGTAGGCTTCCAGATGATCTACCCCCAGCTGTTGTGCCAGCTGGAGTCCCATGATGAGAGCATTGTACTCGGCAACATTGTTGGTGCACGGCTTCGAAAGGGAGTAAGCACGCTGGATGACTAGCTGATCGGGGGAGACTAAGACTACTCCCACTCCGGCGATGATTTGGCCTTTGGGGCCTGTTCTTGAAGCGCCATCGAAAAACATCCGCCAGACGGAGCTTTCTTCGGTGACGTTTGATTCTTGGACCTCATCCGGGATGTCTTCATAGAGTCTGGAGGACTCTGGGATGGGGTGTGCAGCTAAAAAGTCGGCCAGAGCTTGACCCTTGATGGCTTTTTATGGAAAGAACACCATGTTGTATGGCGTCAACATGATCGCCCATGTAGATAGCCGAAAGTTCAATGATCCCGGCTTCGTCATGAGAACCCTGAGTGGATTGACTCGAGAGATGACATGAATTGTCTGGCCTGAGACATAATGGCGAGTCTTCTGGATGCGAACACCAAAGCCAGACACTCTTTTTCGACGGGGTTGTACCGGTGTTCGGCCCTGATCAGTATCCTACTGAGGTAGTAGATAGCTTGCTCGTAGCCCGATCATTGTTCTGAGCTAACAAAGCGCCGAGGGAATGATCCATGGCACAGACATAGAGGAGAAATGGTTTGCCTGCGACGGGTGCCACCAAGACTGGCGGGCTTGTCAGGTAGGCTTTGATATCATCGAAAGCTTTCTGGAATTCCTTTGTCCAGACATAGAAGACTCCCTTCTTCATGAGCTGGGTGAAGTGTTGGCATTTTTCGGAAATGTTTGCTATAAACCTTCGGATGTATGCTAGACGCCCCTGCAGGCCTCGAAGCTTTCGGAGGGTCTATATCAAGGATAGCTTTGGTTTTCTCGGGATCGACATGAATGCCTTTCATCGTGATAATAAAGCCCAAAAACTTTTTGCTAGAAACCCCAAGAAAGGATTTAGCGGGGTTTATCTTGAGTTGATGCGCTCGCATGAGATCGAAGACTGTCCTCAGGTCTTGTAGGTGATCACCTTTGAGACGGCTCTTGACAGAGATATCATCAACATAGCACTCAACTGTCTTGCGAAGATGTTGATGGAAGATGGTACTCATAGCTCGTTGGTATGTAGCACCAGCGTTCTTCAAGCCAAAGGGCATCACCGTGTAGCAGAAAACCCCCTTCGAAGTCCTGAATGACGTGTGTTTTGCGTCATCGGAGAACATCTTGATCTGATTGTAGCCCGAATATCCGTCCATGAAAGACATGCGTTCGAAGCCACATGTATTGTCGATCATCACATCAGTGATTGGAAGCGAAAATTCGTCTTTCGGGCAAGCGGTATTGAGATCCCTGAAGTCGATGCAGACCCGTATCTTTTCATTCTTCTTGGTGACAGGGACGACGTTGGCCACCCAATCCGGATGTTGCTTTTCACGGATGAACCCACTGCTCAGGAGTTTGTCCACCTCTTGATCGATGTCATTCATGACATCCGGACGAAAACGTCATTGCTGTTGCTTTACAGGCTTAGCATCAGGCAAGATGTTAAGTCTGTGCATTGCGATCTGGGGATCAAGTCCGGGCATATCTTCGTAGCTCCATGTAAGAACGTCGATATATTCTTTGGCCAATTGGACCAAAGACTCCCGGTCTTCTCCCTTCAGACTCTTGCTGATGAAGATGGATTTGGAAGGAGATCCATCCCCAAGGTCAACTTGTTCGACCTCGTCTTCGGTAGGGGGTTTGCGCAGTTCAAAGCGAGACTCTTACTGCGCTCCTAGGCGTTGAACCTAAGGTTCTTCCTCGAAGAATTCTGACGTTTGGTCTTCACCTTCATCTTCTTGAGATTGGGCAGATGCCATGTTGACTGATAGCAACTTCTTGAAGACTGAGCCGGTACTGGTATCGGAATCCCAAGTTGATGCTTCGGACGAATGGGAATATTCTACTTCTTCTGCCTCCAAACTCTCTGGAGTTGCCAGTGGCGTGACATAGCCCACCCCCCGTCGAGTTCGATGATAGTAGTCCTGCAACTTTCCTTTAGGTGTTGGGAGCCGGAGAGGAAGACGTCGACCCCTGCCATAGTTCACGCCTTTGTTGCTTTTTAGATCGTAACCCATCTTTTGGATGAGGTACTTTGCCTTGTCTGTGTACCGATAAACTTATATTCTGCCGGTATCTCATTCTTGCTCGAGTGGCGGGAGGTCTTGATGATGCTCAACTTTGCCGAAGAAGATGGATTCTTCGTCTCGATTCTGCGGTGGGACTACGAAACAGACCCCTTGGGACGGGACAACTCGATTTACATGATTGACGGTCGTTATTTGTGTTTGCAACGACCGTAAAGCGTTATCTAATGTATACATGGCATTTCAATGTGGAAGACTAGAATAATTAAAAGACACTATTATTGATGAAATAAGAAATTTTATCCCGCGGGATTACATTGTCCAGAGAAGGTGCATCTACATCAGCAGATATGTATTCCCTAGCTCTTCATCTGTGAGTACTCGGGTTGGTTCGGGAGAGTCCACCGCAGCTTTGACCTTGAGGTCCGAGAGGGCTATGTGGGCCTTCTCCGGCAGCTTGGATGAGACGGATGATTGCGGAGGCTTGCCTTTAAGACGTACCTTCAGAGGTGCCTCAACTGCGCCTTCAGTTATTGGTGCCTTCCCTTGTAGTTTTGCCACAAGGGGATCCGATGTTTGAGGCGACTTTCCCTTGAGCCATATCTTCAAGGGAGCTTCAGTAGGTGTTCTACCTAGAGCAGTTGGTGCTTTTCCAGGTAGCTTGATGGTCATGGGAGGCAGCATCTGAGACCATTTCCCTTTGAGTCAAATTTTCAAAGGAGCGTCGGGAATCATCTCTGGCTCCATGTCCGACTCTACTACTGTTTCTGCTTCATCGTCAGCATCATTGGCTTCCCCTTCATCGGGCGACTTGTACAGGGTCGAATCAGTGAAGTAGGCTTCGACCCCCTTGAAAGGGTCAATGTCCGCGAACTCTGTCCGGATGATGTCGTTGGTGGACACGTATTTCATACATTGGTGGAGTGTAGATGGCACCACCATGTACTCATGCAGGCACGGATGACCCAGTAGGAGGTTGTAGTTGACGTCAGCATCCACGACATAGCAAGTCACCTCGGTTCGGAGGTTACTGATATTATACTTCAGCCTATTTTGCCCAGCGGCTTGCTTTTGCTAGCATTGAAGCCGTTGATTATAGTGTTGGAAGGCGCCAGACGGTACATTGGGATCCCCAGTGTTGAGAGTAGCATCTTCGGGATGATGCTGAGGGAAGACCCTGGATCGATCTGAATCCGCTTCACCTTGACGGAACCGACATACCCTGTATAATACAGTGGCCTGTTGTGTCGGTTGTGCTTGAGCAGCATATCTTGTTGGGTGAAAGTTATGTTGGGGATAACTTCATCTGCACAATGGCTGTGCGCACATGTGGTCGGGGTATCCTTAGGCTGCTTGACCTGACTGATGAAGGATTCAACATCCTTCAAGGCTTCACAGAGAGCTTCACGAGTGTCCTTGGAAAGGCGAAGAAGCTCAAACAGGGATAGGCGGACAGGAGTACTGGCAAGTTGTGACAGTATATCTAAGTTGTGGGGCTTGGCTAGCCCCGAAGCATTCTCCTTTCACAAAGGCTTGTCGAAACGGGCCTCTACATGCTTCTGTTTATTAGCTGCTGGAGGCCTGGATGGGCCCTCTTCCTGGGCAGCAGGGACGGTGCAAGGGGGCACCACCTCGACGGCAGCTTTTTCAGGTTGGGCGTTCTGATGTGAACGCATCTGTACAGGAAGTGCCTCTTCTGCAGAGGAAGATACCATGCGACAAGACTTGATCTTCCTGCCCTTGGTTTTGGAGGCAGAGCGTACCTCCGGTTGAGTAACCTCGGAGACGAAATCGGGGTGAACCCATAAGATCTCTCTCCGAGATGTGGTGAGTGGGATGAGTCCACTCACGTTGTCACGAGTAGGTGGTAGATTGACCACCTCCATTGTCGCCTTTGGGATGGGGACGACGCCATCTTGTGTTGTGGTTGGCGGCAAGGTGCCAAATTGGAGTGACACTAGGTTGGCCGAGACCGTTTTCTCCTCGTATTCGACGGAGATAACATCCGCATTGATCATGCGCTGGATGTTGTTCTTGAGGACGTAGCAATCCTTAGTTGGATGTCCGACAAACTGATGGTAGTGACAGTACCTCGGATTGTCCACTTTCCCAACCTCGTCAGGACGCTTCGGGTCCGGCAACTTGATCTTATCACCCTGCTTCAATATCTCGAAGAGTTGCAGGGTGTCTTCATCGTTGAAAGAATAAACCTCCTTTGGCCTTGGTAAAAGTGGAGGCTTCTGAGTGGGTGCTGATGCACCTTTGAAGGCATTGACAGTCAACGCCTGCTTCTCCTTCGTCTTTCGTCCAGGGTTGTTGGCTGCAGGCCGTTTTCCCTTGTCCTCAAAGACAGGAAAACTGACTCCCAGAAGACGAGCATTGGATGCCTTCTTTTCTACTGCTTCGGCCTCGATGATCAAGGAACTCCAGTTGGAAGGAGGAGTGGAGTTGAGCCAGAGTTTGATTGCAGGCAGCATGTTCATGCTGCAGGAGGAGAGGAGTGCATGTTATGGCATACCCGGAGGCAGTTTGAAGCAGGCTTGTCGGATCCGTTCGATGAATGCTCGAACTATTTTCTTCTCCTTCTGACGTATCTCTATGAGGGACGCCATTGTCACGTCCTTCCCTCCGTCGTAGAAACGATCGAGGAGGAGACGTGTCAAGTCATCGAAGGAAGATATAGAGTTGTCGGGGAGACTGCAATACCAGTCGTAATCCACTCCTTTCAGTGCCCTGACAAATATGCTGGTGAGTAGTGCATCTTTCTTTGGGAGATGTCCTGTTTGAGACTGGAAGAACGTCAGATAACGGCGTGGAGAGTCCTTTCCGTCATATGGCGTCAAAGTTTACAGTTTATATTTGGAAGGATAAACCACTTTGTTCCATTCGAGGGGATATGGTTGGGGGATCCCCATCTTCTGGCGCTCCTCCTGTCTATTCTTCGACTCGAAGAGCTCTCGTAAGTCCCTGATCATCTCCATCACGTCTTCTGTGGAGCTGGGAGTCAAAGATGGTGGTACAGCCTGGAGTTGAGCATTTGACGGCTTCGACGTCCGAGGTGCCTCGCGGCGATCTGTATCCAAAGATACCCGTTGAAAGGGTACACTTGATTCTCCATTGGCCCCTGGGTCTGGACTAGTAGACGGTGCCCTGGCCAAAGCTGACGGTATCTCAAATACTGCTTGAGTCAGTGTTTGCATGGAGGCAGAGAGGGTTTTGAGTCCTCCCTCCAAGGTATCCATGCGCTTGACGAGATCTGCTGGCGGCGCATCTGACTCCGCATCACCAGCTCCCGTCATCTATACCGTCATGACGCGATTGGAAGTGGATGGACCGGTTGAGGCTTCGCTTTCGGCCTCGCTCTCTTGTAGAAGAGGAACTTCCCCCTGGGCTTCGTCTTGGCTACCCCCAGCTATGTTATGAAGAACACCTTCGTCTTCGGGATAAGTATCAGCAAGGGTCTGACTGCCCCCAGCTTTGTCTTGAAGGACTTTTTCGTCTTCGGAACGCAGATCCTCAGGGGCTTGACTACCCCCAGCAATGTCTAGGAGGCTGACTTCGTCTCCAGGATGAAGATCCACAGGGGCTTGACTACCCCCAGCTATGTCCGGGAGGCTAGCTTCGTCTCCAGGATGAAGATCTACAGGGGATTGACTACCCCTAGCTTCTTCTGAGATCTTCTTTCTCCCCCGAGTGCCCTCAAACACTCCTGAGGATGGGATAATCGTCTTTGTCCTCCTCGGCTGGCTCTTGGATGAGGACAAAGTCGAGGAGCTACCAGTCGCCTTCTGAATTGATGGGGAGTTGGAGACTACGTTGCAAAAAGCAACCTGTATTTCTGGCTCCATTTCAGCTGACACCTTCTTTTCGAGGCGATGTTGGAGAGGTGTTGATGATTGCAGCTGCTGGAACACCGACTACCTTGGTGGGACCGCTATCTTGCAACAGCAGTTGATGGTGACTACAGCACAGGTATGCCCTGTGAGGGGCACATTGTGCTTGTCAGTTGACTCTCCTGATTGACGTTTGTGAGTGATCACGTTACGTAGATCGTTGGAGGAGAGTGCCACCTTCGCACCCCCATCAGGCGCATGGCAAGGCCAAGCGCCGGGGTGGTCAAGTGAATGCTGTGCCCCCTGATCCAACGCAAAACATGCACTTAGATCAGTAGTGGGGGAACAACATTTAAAGTGACTTGAACGAGCCTCAGACGCACAACCAATAGAGGCGCGGGAGTTCAAGACCACAGGGTTTGCCTTGCTCGACTTGGTTGCGAATGCAGCAGATGCGCTCAAGTGAGACAAGAACTTTGAAGGTCGGCTCGTTTCTGGCACAGAAGTACCCGAGTCGACCTTATACAGCTTACTATCAGCAGCGCGCATGATTGTAAGTGCATGCTTTTGGTTTGCTACCGACATAGCACGTTTGAGGCGCAAGGCCCGTGCTGTCTTGGACTTCTTCGTACCATCCTGCTGGGGTGCATAGTACTCAGAGTCCAAATTTTTCTCGCCATGACAGCGAGTGAGTCTGTCAAATACAGAAGCCTTCTGTGGCGCATCATAGTTAATGCGCATGGCGTTAGATGTGCCCCTGTTCCGTCGACGCATCTTCTTCGTCTGAGAAGAAGATGGTTGGGGAATGTAGTCGGCCCCACGTTTCCCCGAGAGATGCGCTACGGCGGTGGGCGCATCTTGGCTGCTGAGGACGTCAGCAGGAAGGGTAGGCTGCATCGGCGTATCCCCTTCGGTGGTGGTACCAGAGGCGTCGACCTTGTGCACCCAGACTTGGCGAGTCTTCTTTGGCTTTGGCAGCCGCTTCGAAGGACTTGCGCTGCCTTCAGAGATGAACTCCTCATACGCCTGTTGATTGAGGCGTATGACCAGCGTCTTGTGGGAGGAGCCCACCTTCACGTCGTCGCATTGCGACACAGCTTTCTCGGTGAAGGAGAAAGAAGTCCCCAGTAGAGTCGCCATCTTGTTTGCCATTAAAATCTTTTGATTACAAATTTAATTACAAACAGAACAATGTTACAATGTAGATGTAGTCCTAGGAGAACACTTTTGTTTATCTGGTCCGTGTGTCGATGGAGCGAGTGGTAATGCGATGACTCCGTTGACGATCTGACGACGGTTCTCGGTTCTCTAAAGGTCTGAGTTACTCTGGGTGCTGGAGTTTGCAGAGAGGAAGAAGACGTTGAGTGTCTCTTCCGATCTCTGGGAGTAAACTCTGATGCTTTGGTTGACTGTGCCTCTTGATCTCTGACAGTCTGTGTGTGTGTGAGAGGGAATGATCCTTCTATTTATAAGCAGCAGGTTGGATGCTCATACTCGCATATGTAGGATGCGCCTGTTTGTGGGGATGCCACGTGGTGATTACTGATGGAGGCGCATGGGCGGCGCACTCGGATTGAGGAGTTGAACTCTTCTTGTTGTATTTGTGGGTTGCGACAGAGTTAACACGTAGCAATGGAGAAGATCTTTCGGTTACTGAGATCTTGGGTGATTAGCACCCCTTCATCGGCTGAACTGAGTTAAAGGACACATGGCGCGTATCCGTAGCTCAAAGATCTCGGATTTGGTAGAGAGTAATCTGACAGGATGTGCCTAGGATTGGGCACATGAGTAGACTTTGGCTTGAAACCTTTAGGAGTCACGAACCAGTCTGGGCGCATAGCTTTTGAGGCGCATACGGGGCTTCAGTAGTGACTTGACCTCTGTCTTTAGGGATCAGAGAAAAGTTTGAGGCGTATGGCTTTTGAGGCACATGCAGAGATTTGGGCGCATGGCTGCGGAGGTGCATGCGAAATGGTTGGGCGGCCACGTGGCTTGTAACCGCCGAAGGAAAGTAATGATGATGCTGACGTCAGTGATGCTTCATCTTCTGAAAAAGATGCTAACTGTCCAGTCCTCGGAAGACGTGCTGCCAACTCTGTCATTTGAGCATTAATTGTTTGATGGGTGACGAGCTAAATGGGCGCATGGGTCCATGCGTTTTTAGGACGCATGGATCTGTGATTTGTTAGGTGCATCCGTACGGGGCACTTTGGAACGGGCGCGTCTGTACGATGCGTGGTGTCTGGCCAGCGCATCCTTTTGCATGACGTTCCTTTATTGGTCGACTGTTGTTCTTCGAGTGCTTTAAATAGCCATTTTTGACTTAGCCGAATTCGAAGCGTCAGGTTCATCACCATAAATGCAAATTATTGCACGGGATTCGGAGATCCTGCCACTTGGCGCTTGGGTTTGATTTGCCCGGCCTATAAATAGTGGCAAGGAGAGAGTTTGCTTCTCGTTCTCTCACATCTTCCGAAATGAACATGTTTGCTCGAGCACATTCTGTTGACGAGATGTTCCCGAGGGTGAAGATGCGACGACTTGTCTTCGTTCATACACTTAAGGTGACTGTTACATCCAAAAGTCGGAGTCGAGGGCTTCTGAGGCAAGCGAAAGGTGCCTGTTGCATCCAAAGATCGGGATGCTCGAGCCTCAACTCTATTATGCTGGAAGAGCTGCAGATTGGATTGTGGTGCCCCGATCATCTTCCTTGGGCTTTGGGAGAGCTCCTCCTCCTGCTAGAGTGGGTGTTGCCCATTCTGGTTGTATTGAAAGCCTCCTTTTTCTGCGGATCGATTGCGGTGATGACCTCTTCCTTTGGAGAGCTCTTCTCCCGCTAGGGTGGGGTTGATCGCCCACCCTTGTTCTGCTCAATAAATGCTTCATTAGTCGAAGCGCCCGATCGGGTCGAAGTGGAGCGCATATGCTGAGACTTCATGATGCGCATGGCTAAGACGCTGAAGGGATGCACATAACTGAGCGAGTGAAGGGATGCACATAACTGAGCTTCTGAAGGGGTACGTCTGACTGAGACGCTAAAGGAATGCGCCTGACTGAGACACTGAAGAGACGCTGAAGGGGTGCGCCTGACTGAGACGCTGAAGAGATGCGCCTGGCTGAGAGCGCATGGTGGTTGCTGCACCTAACTGTAGACTTAGGGTCTTTCTTTTGTAGTTGTATAGCCCTTTTAGACATGTAGTAGACTTTTGTATAAAATAAAAAATATTCTTTTGATGTCTATGCTTTTGCTGTTTACTGTGCCAAGTACTTCATCTGAGCTCCCTAGCGCGTGTAATGTTAGGCGCATAGGATTTCTGGTCCTGAAATTCCATGCTTCTACACCACTAATCTCAAAGAACGTGCATGTGATATTGCCCACGACCAAGCGCATCTCTCTCACAGAATGCCATGCATCCCAAGCAGTTAAGCCAACCATTCTCGTAAATGGGTGATGGCACACTAATTGCACCGTGCGCCAATCAGTTTAACTATCTGACAGTTATTTCTAAACTCTATAAATAGAGTTCAAATTCACTTCACAAGCATCACTAATGATCATAATCTCCTGACCAAGTTGCTACAACAAGTTCAATAGGCTTTCTTCTTCGACATCGCATCATACAAGGGATAAGTGATTATCTTCTGATCAGATTCCTACAGTTGTACTTCCCCAAAATCAAAATTATACTTTCATACTTTCTTTTCTTCGTTTGTAATCTAGTTTTCTTGGAAAAGTTTTGTTCTTGCAAACAAAATGGCAACTCTGCTGGGGACGACTTTCTTCTCTGACGAGAAAGTGACAAATCAATACGATGTTGCGTCGGTCGGTACGACGCAAAAGACTTTGGTCGTTCAAGTCTACCAAACAGCCTATGAAGCAATGATTAGCGTTGGAGGTGCCAAGCGTGCATCTGCTGCTGTCTCCAAAGACAGGAAGACTCACGCCATTTGGACTCCAAAGTCCACGAACGCGCCAATCATAGCCTCTGTGCAAAACAAGAGAAAGTGCCCTGTGGTCACTTCATATTCTTTCCCCAGTTCTAAACTTGGTGAAAGGTGCTCCAATCACTACCTCTATGCAGAACAAAGGAAAGAGCCATATGGCTATTCCTCACTCCTCTCCAGTTCCAAACTTGGTAGAAAGTATACCCATCGCTGCCTCTATGGAGAACAAGGGAAAGCCCCCATGGCCTCTCCTTATTCTTCCCTAGTCCTGGACTTCATGGAAAACTCATCTGATTGTGCCTCTGTGCCAATCGATGCCAAAACACTTCTGAGTAGAAACTCGATTTCTCTTGGCAGAGACGATCAAATCAATGCCAAGAAAACAAACTCTGCTCAAAGTTCACTTCCTGTCGCCGATTTGTGCCACTCCAAACGTGCTAGAACAGTTTGTGCCGAGCAACAAGGCATTTTGCCCACTCCACATCAAACTGGCCAGCGCTAGTCAGGCCAAAATCAAAATCTCACTATCCTGCGCATATCAAAATCAAAGTAGGGAAGATTGATGGTGTCTCAAATAGACAAGCAAGTGGCGTATAACACTGACATGCACGCTTACCTTAACAAGCGCAGAACATAGTCTATTTCATCGAATAATATGGTACAACAAGCACATTCTGCGCCAACCACTAAATTGTGCACTATGAAGGCTTCTAAGATCAGGAATCCTCTCAATTATGCCAATAAACTTAGCACTTCCTTGTACACTTAGGGAATACATAATCTCAAGAATAGGAATCATATTCCCAATATAATCAGGGAGCATGGACCTTTTTTTCTTCTTCTGTCAATGTAACTGATCTCTGCGAGATTCTTGTACAAAAGCGAAAGGTTGCAGGGTCACCTCACATACCTATAACTCCGCACCAAGGACATCACTGTAATCAGCATCATGAGATAGTAAGCAAGTGCTGTCGTTAATCAGCTAAACGGTCTGTATTTGACCGTTTGAATTATACTTAAACTCCTGAACTGATCATGGTAGATGAAGATGAATTGCTATTTGTTTCAGTCAACATGACATCCCGTAGTACTAGGGGTGGAAAACGCCCAAGACATAACACATCTCGCAATCCCAATCAATAATATCTTAAACAAATCTGTAACTCCAACGAGGGTGTGTACCAGAACACAAGAGCAAGAAACCGAGAATTCCTCGGTCAAAAGAATCTTTCCACCCCTAATATTGGGGGTAGTACTCTGCCTGACTTCGATGCCGATAGTGAAAATTGGATCGGACTATCTTATCCAGCAGTTCATCTTTAGTGGCCAGAGAAGTGTCAGCCTACGTCATTAGTGAAGAGCAGGACGCTTCTAGCTCTGCCAGTCAGGGGCAGCGGATTGCCGCATTAGAAGCCAGCATGAAAGCCATAGCTGACATGGTTACAGGGATGCATGCCGTGATTATGACACAGCATGTTATTCTCTCAGTCGCGAATCTAATTCCGACTCAAGAACATGCAGCAATCTCTGCACCTATCAACACCGATCTGGGGGTACAATCCCCTCTCAATGTGGCTGTACCAGCTCAAGCTACCCCAAGTCATTCTGGTGCTGGGGTTGGTACTTATCACGCAGTTCCGCCTCCCAATCCATCGAACCAGTCTACTGCTCCTTAAACACCGAGAGACCCTCTGGAAGCAGTCAAGCTTCTACGAAAGTAGTTCGAAGCTTTCAAGCAAAAAGAGGGTTTGCATAAATTGGGGATCAAACAACCCTTTCCTGCTGAATGGAAAGAAGTTCCATTCCTACCCAAATACAAGCCGCCGACCATAATGTTATTCCACGACAGCACATCACCGAGTCAGTACATTAACCATTTCAAAATGATGACTGACCATCTTCAGCAGAACGATGCTCTACTCACTAGAATATTCATTGGGTGCTTAGCAGGTGCTGCCTATGATTGGTAACGTAGTTTGCCAGATGGTTGCATAACATCCTTCGCAGCACTAAAACAAATGTTCCTAGAACGGATCTATGAAGGAACGAACGACATGACCATGTCAACCCTTACTAAAATCAAATAAAGGCCTAATGAAACCGCTAAACGTTTCATAGAGCACTTCCGTCGCGAAGCACTCAAAATGCCTTTGGGTACTCCTGACGCATTGACTATAGATACATACAAATCAAACTTGTTATCTATAGTCAGCATGTGAACGATACCCACACAATTCCAAGATTGGGCTCCTTCATAGACAGTGCCAGGGCAGCCGAAGATAGTGTTGATAAATTCAAGCAGCTAGGCATCCCGATGTCTAACCTCGACAAAGATGAGCATCCTGCTACCAACATTGGGGGTCGTCAAAACAACTATAAGGGAAAAGAAGTCCTGGCTATCAACATGAGTCAGCCGGCACCTACAATAACGACACGTCCACAGAGGGCACCAACGTCCCAAAAAAGAATATTCCTTTGATGAGCATATTTGATTGTCTAATCAAGAGCAACAAACTTCAACTTTCCGAAGCTAAACGGCCGAATAAAGTAGGTAAAACTGACAATCCCAAATATTGTATGTATCACAGGTTCCTGGGACTTCCAACCAGGACGTGCTATGTACTTAATGGAAAGATCCAGGTGCTGATCAATGCCAAAGCAATCACTCTTTTACAAGACGAGAAGACGGTGACTGCCAATGTCGTCTCTCTATAGTTCGGTGACTTCCCTGCTCAACTGGTACATGATGGCATTGTTCATATCCCAAAGGCTACCTTGGAGATCGTCAACCTACCACCAGCAAGAAGTGACGGCTTGGTACCTTTATCAACTGATATAGGCAAAATCATGTGGATTCATCCTGATTTGGTAGCCGATTTTGAATCGAAGACATCTACTTTTCTACCAAGTCAAAGAAAACCAAATATAAGTCATGTCATATGACTTCAAGTGAATCTATTTCACTGGATGGTCATGTTTCACCTCTGAAAACTATGTTCATTCCAGCAGCAAATTTGCTTTCCTCTTCACTGACCGTGTCACCGAAGCCAGAGATCAAATACCAACCAAAATTCCATCGGTATAGTCAACAGTCCCACAAACTGATGATGAAGATGGGATACGACCTACAGAAAGCTTCTGGCTTAAATAACGGAAAAGGGTCTCCGATACCTCTTTTTCTACGTCTTCAAGACAATCAGTCTCGAGTCGGCTTGGACTTTTGGACAGATCATTCTTTTCCTCAAAAGAAGAAATCATCCAAAAGCAAGACAAAACTAAAAAACTACAACATGGTTTCTTTTTCACCTGTTCCAGAAGAAGAAGCCATGGCTGGTACTAGGTCTGGAAGGCTCTATCTTATAGACTATCCAGAAGGACAGGAGAATGTTGTCACTCCTCCTCATATATCCAATGTTCCTCCGATATTATCTTCTCCTGGTCTAATGTCCCTACAACATCAGCTATACCAGCTGACTCAGGTCCTTCTAAACCGACAATAGGATAAAGGTAAGCAGCCGGCTCGCTTTGACAAAAGCCCGAAGAAAACTCTGCTACAGGGACTGGAAAACTTTATAATTTTGACATATTGGCTCAACTAGCCAATACTCCGACAAGATTAT
>JANAVB010000836.1:0-47810 GCA_029216955.1 Iris pallida
GTTGAATCCACTATAGTCACAATAGTGAAACACAAGCTTTGAATCCGAAGCGCTTGCAGCTCCTTACACCTTGTGCTTTTATCCGAAGCGCACAACGACTTCTCAACCACAAGCTTTGATCCGAAAAACTCGCGACTTCAGTAGCAGAGAGAAACTTTTATAAACAAAGCTTGGACAACTCTTGACAGACTTCTAACCGAGATTGCACTTGGAACTAGAAGGCTGAGGGAGTTGATCTTGGAGATGGGGGAAGGTTAAAGCTCAGAGATCACTCTATAGAATAAGAAAGATGAGAAGAGATGAGTGAGTAAGAATGTGAAAATCCATGTCTATTTATAGGCTTTTGTGGGCAGAATTCGGCCAGAATTCGAATAGCAAATTTGAATTTTTCGAACGTTGGAAGCCACAAAATATGGGATTCTCACAACTGGCTGAGATTACCAAATCTTCAGAGACCAAGTTCGGCCAGAACTCGGTCCGGGTTCTGTGTACAGATTAGGTATGGATTTTGGCTGATTTTGGAATAGATTATTGGGATTTGGATTGGACTTTTGTAGATGGATTTCAGGCCTTTGGTTGAGTGGAGTTGTTTTGTGGATCAAGTGAATATTTGGAGTATCAGTGCGACACGATGTACATAATGTCCTAGACTCAATAAAATATAAGATTACATCATAGAAGAGAGAAGAATTGACAACCTGTTGATCCAGCATGTTGAAGCAGATGTCTTGTCTTTTGTGTACAGTCTTTTCTTCTTGTAAATAAGCCCTTGTATTTAAACTAGGTTATGTCGATTATCATAATCAGGTTGACCAAGACACTTGTGCCAACACAAACGTCATCAAAATACATGGACTAGAGCATCATACGGAATTCTTACAAGCAAATAACTCTTCCTTTTTTTGGGGGGAAGGGGAAAGGAGGAGGGGGGGTGTGAACCCACTCACAATGTCAGCCTCCTTAAAGTGTTCACTCCCCATGTGTATATAAATATTTCGTTTCCCAGTTAAAGCATTTTATCCCAAGGGAATAAGATAATATAAACATAAGCATACATAACTATATACATAGCACCAATAGCGAAACAATGTGTACCATGAGTGGGTGGGGGTAGGGTGGAGGCAAACTACGGATTCATTTATGAGTGTAGTCATTTATTTCGCGACAGAATCAATACACACCAAAATAATTAGGACAGAAGTTTGAGTGGGTGTTCCACAAAGGAGAGCAACTAAAACCCTCAACACCCAGTATGGAGATATGGATTGGTAAGCTTCTCCAAGTTTACACATAAATTTGATATAAGTTGTTGTATTAACATAATCAAGTAAAAACACTTGAGTGACATAGAAATGCTTGAACTGGGCATCGTGTTGAATTTCCTGGGAAAAAAAAGGAGCTCACTGGGCAGAATTAATTAGTATGTGTGAACCTCACAAAATTCTGGGGCCCCTTTGAACGTTCACTTTTTTATGTGTTCATATGAATGTCACTCATGAAAAATAAAATACATTTCAAAGGGATAATCCAATATTAAAAAGCATACATAATAATATAATATAGCCCAAAGTAGCCATAACAAACTACTGCATGTTAGGAAGCACGGACACTCCAAAAGCCGGTGTCGTGTCCATGTTGTCAGAAACTTACCAGACACGGCATAGACACTTGAAAATACACCAAGACACTCTGAATTGGTGTTGTGTCCGTGTCACCATGTCCATGTTGCGCCGTGATCATTTCCTTGCAACAAAGTTGCATATCAGGCTATAAAACACATTACCGACACAGTGCAAATAATAACTTTTTGGCAAATGGCAATGAATTCAAACCAGGCTGGAAAAATTAGAAGTTCTGATGATCGTTTTGATATGTTGTTATAGATTTTACATAAAGAAGCAACGAAAACCCCTCTGTAGACAATTTGAAGATAGGAAAGCCAAAAGGCTTCTGCAAGTTAACACCTAGATTTGCATCATTATAACTTTTATGAAATAAAAGCAACTCTTTCAACATGTATCAAGTAAAAGTGCCTAAATGTCATGGAATGCTTTACTTGAGCATCATTTGGATTCTCTGCTGGGAAGCACAGAGACACAAGAACCATTGACATACGCACATCACACCATATAGAACAAATATTGGTAATACAGTACGACACACCAAAATCAGTGGTGTGTCAGCTTTTGTGACACTCGTATTTGGGTCTATACAACGCAACTTGCAATCAATGAGCTTAGTTGAGCATTACTAAGTGCCTGTGGAGCTTCAAATATTTCAGTTACATTAGAGTGTTCAGTTAACATGTGTTCTTAACAATACATTTCTGAGGAAATTGATTTATAATAGATTTTAAAAATTAGCATACACAAATATATTCCAGAGTACCCATTAGAATCAATTGGAGACAGAAAATTCAAAAATTCCAGTGATTATTTTAGCAATGTCAATAATTCGATCAAAGGACCAAAATTTCAAGGGAGCTACATGAACAAACTGAAGAGGGGGGAGAGAGATACCATTTGGAATGTCCTGCAGCTTCATTCCGGATCCCTGAAACAGGAAAGAAAGAAAAACTCAGGAAACACTGGTTCGTGATAAAAACCCTAATCCACCAAAACACTAGATTAAAAAGAAGAAACTAGCCCAGTAGAAAAAAAAAACTCTTGAATTTTCCACAGTTCCACTTTACTAGCAACAACTAGTTAGGAACAAACTTTTCCCAGTAGTATACCTAAACCCTAGGATTTCAAGAATTCCATGTAAACCCTGGTTCGAAAGAAAAACCATAATACACACCAATACTAACTAAAAGATCAAACTTTTCCCACTGGGAACCCTAAGGATCTGCTTGGTAACGGTGTTATCATCGGTTTTTGGGTGTTTTTGAACCAACTGTTTATGAAAATCCCTGCTTGTTAATTTTTTTGAGGCACTGGTTTTGAAAATCCCTAGAACCATAAAAGATCCAACAAAACACCGAAAGACGAACCAAAAAAGAAACTTTTTGTTCTTGTGAAGACATAAACCCTAACAAAATCATGTAAATTTCTAGTTCTAGACACAACCCGTAATCCGCCAAACCCTAGCAAAACCCTAGAATCTTGAAAACCTGGATCCAAGCAAAAAAGAGCCAAACTTTCCCCACTTTGAAACAAGAAAATCTGACAAAACCGTAGAAATCTGCCACAGATCGCAAATCAACACCACCTGCTTGATCGAGAGCGACTTCGTCGCAGAGGCCCTCTTCGGGGATACCGCCGAGTACCTCTCCACCGTCTTTCTCTCCCTCGACGGCCTCTCCGCCGGCGTTCCCTCCGCCGCGACCTCCGACGATCTCCGCCGCCTCCTCGCCTTCTTCTGGCGTCGCCTCGTCGTCCTCCCCCTCCGCTTCCTTCGGTGGGTCGACGGGCTTCATCTCCTCCTCTGCGTTCTCGGAAGCCATGGAATGGAAGCGTGGAAACCCTAGAGAGAGAGAGAGACAGTGAGGAGAGAGAGAGAGAGAGAGGGGGTTGGGATGGGAAAATAATTAGGGCGGGCTGGAAATTTGGAGAGGGAGGGAGGGGGTTTTGAAAACAAAATTTCAAGAATGCTTTGGGAAGCGGACTGTCCGAATTGTGTAATAAATATTGTTTTTTTTTTTTTGGGGACATTTCTGCTTACTTTTTTGGTCCAGCAGTTTTGGTTGTTCACTGGGTCCTTTGTGGCAAGTTTCTCTAGGCTGGTTTAGAATTGGTAGCAGCTTTGCCACAGGTTTCACCTCAATTCAAAACTGTCTCTAAAGTACCTTAAACTTTAAATTTAAAATATATATATTAATAAATTACTGTTACCAAATAAAAAAATTATCTGTTTTAAAACTAGACAAAAATAGTCATAATAAATAATCTATACTATTGTATCTATACTACTATATGTACTATATAATGAAGAAAAAAAAAAGTAGACTTTACTATTGAATTTGTTATTCCAAAAATATCATCACCTATATTTATTAATTAAAATTGTTCATATATAATAAAAATTAGACTTCGCTGTGAAAGTCTTTTTTTCAAAAAATACCCTTAAATATTTTATTAATTAAAATTGTTCATTAAATTAAATATAGGTAGTTATGTAATTACATATAGGAGAAGAAAACATATTAAGGAAGCTATTATTTGATCTACCCGAGTATTATAAAATACGTGCAAGACACGTGCATAAAAAGTAGTAATAAATAATTCCAAATTGTCTTTATTCGTTCATAGGAGCTACTAAATTTTGGATCAAAGTTAGTTGCAGGTTCATTGCTTCGTTTGGTTGACGACAAATTAGGTTGTCAAACAAGCCCTTGTCATCTTGTGTTCCCAAATCTTCAGCCTAACTCATGTTTGACAAAATTCTCCATCGAGTGCTCAGCTACCTTAAAAGCCACACCCACGGGCAAAGCCATACCCACAAGCAAATACTTACTTCGTATGCCAAAAAAAAAACGCTTAAGTTGAACTAAATTTGAAGATCTTCTCTTGTAAGCTGCTATATTTTATGTATGTTCATTCTCAGCATCTCATACATATATTTATAGGATCAAAAGATACTGACATAGAGCGCGATATAATAAGTGTTATAAAAAGTTCCATGTATTGCAGCCGCAAGCTAGTATTACGGTTGCTAGCAGCCCTTATTGTGTATTGATCAACCACAATCAATAGCATTCATTCTTAGTTTTATAATTGTCATTTTCATGACTTGTATTATTATTGGCATTCACCTGTTTCATGGATTTTTTGCTCTATTGCAAAGATTTATCTCTTAACTCTCCAAGTTTTTGAAGAACTATTTTTAACTACAAACATTATAATGCCATCTCCAATGGGGATTTCTAAAATTGAGTTTCTATCCTACTTGTCATTGTACTTTAAGGCCTCGTTTGGTTCGAATGAACTACCAAATTAACTACATACCTACCTACATAGAGGCAACCACAAAGAAGACTATATACCTCTAGAGTCGAACAAGTGTGGTATATAGATGATATCGTCCTCGCACTCCCACGTTGGCTCTTCCGGTAAGTGATGGCCCCAATCAACACAAACAAAGTTGATAGTCCGATTCTTGAGCACCTTTTTTCTCCTATCCAAAATAGATGCAGGCTGCTCCTCACATGACAAGTTGGTACCAAGAACTAGCTCATAATATATAAGGATATAGCTCAGATCTATAACATACCTACGCAACTAAGATACATGAAAGACATCGTGCACCTCATGAAGCGAAGGCAGTAAGGCAAGATGACAAGCAATATCGCTCACCCGTTGGAGGATATCAAAAGGATCGATGTACTACGGTCTAATTTTTTTCTTACTCCAAATCTGATGACACCTCGGATAGGCAAAATCTGTAAGAATACATGGTCACCGATGCTAAACCTCAAAGCCTACGATGTTGATATGTCCAAAACGATGTCGAACATGCGCAACCCAAAGCCATTCTTGTCACGACCCGGTCCCAATTTCTTGGGTCGAATCGGATCATGTCCAGCCTGCACCGTTGTTGAGACGGCGACAGTAAGCTGTATCAAGCAGTGAAACACATGCAGATAAAATTCTAACGAAATATAAAAACATTTTATTCAATTTGAAAAGCCTGAAATACAACAAACATTAATACAGCATTCAATTATTACACTTGTTTCCAAAAGAAAAAAATAAATACTAATCCAGCTCTTAAGATTCTGAGGTTCCAAGTTCTGGGGACCAGAGTTAAACATCAGATCCTCGACGACGCAATCACCTAAAAATGTTGGTCTCCAGTCAGAAGAGAGCAAAGTACAATTCATGATAATCCAACAATTGAAATAATAATAGAGTTATGCACTTTTAAACAATTTGAAATAAATAGTTCTCCAGCAGTTAAAATATTGTGATATGAATAGGCAATGAATATGACCGGATTGGGTTGTACAGTTGTATCATATTGATACGATATGGCTTATCCCCGTGTGTATGAGGGGTAAGCTAACACAGTCAGTATACTACTTTGGATGTGGTCATACTCATTACTACTCCCCCAGTACCCATCAGTCAATCAGTCAATGCTCTCAGAGAGAGTTCCGTGTTGCATCGTGGTTTAAACTTGCAATAAAACGATTACTAAATAATTGGTAAACTAACACAAATTGTACTTGCCTTTGTTTTATGACTGGATTGAGATGTCTGAACCGAAGAAGATGTCAAGTATGTTCTTGAAACCCTACAATTTGAGAATTCTATCTTAGAACCAATATTCAATCCATATCTAGGTGTGCTAGTTACAATCTCTAGAATTTGTCCTAGTCAAATTTTAGTTTTTATTTACAACTCTACTTAGAGCGCCGCTTATCGAGGTGAGTTACTATCTTACGAAGAAAAGTCAATTTAACTTTGTATTTGGAAAAACTCGTAGTTATTGATTTACTTGATAAAACTTTGTATTTTGTATTATATATATAAAATTAAATTTTTCTCTAAATGAGAAAACGTGAATTTGCAATAAATTTATAATTTCCTAATTATTTTATTGTGAGAAAATAATATTTAAATTTTATAAAATAATTATATTATCATTTTATGTTTTACGTCAATCAACCAACCAGAAATAAAATAAAAATTACAATATTACAAAATCACAGATATTAAATAAAAGCTGGGCTTATGCCCTTACAGACCATTTTACACAAATTGAAATAAGAGAAAAGGTTAGTTAGTTCTAAATAATATCCTGCACTTTAATTACAAAATAAGATTAATAAATAAAATTAAAATAAATATTATTAAGAGTCTCAGACTTGGTCCAATCGTCATAAAATAGCTAATGCCTCAACGTCCGGGTAAAAACGGTTTCGTTTGCATTTCGCTAGGGCCCACAGACATGTACGGTCGTCGCCCAAAAATCCTATTTGAAAATTTTTCGAAAACCGATTTAAAAATTCATTTCTAAAGTTTTATAGAAATTTGGACAGCATTCCCTCTATATTCGGGATAACCCAAAACTGGAAAATGTGCTACAAATACCAAATACAAGTCCCATACCAGGGAAACCCAATTTCCAACCAGAAAATAATAATAATATCCAAAACCCGAAAATAATATCCACAACACGTTTCCGAAATTCGGAAAACCGAAATTAAACTCGAAAATTCCGAAAACTCCCAGAAACAAAACCAACAGAAGAATTATTCACTCAAAACCAATATTTCCAAACCACAGCACAAAAATGCCAAGCCAAAACTTCTTCCGAAATGGACTTCGGAAAACCCAAAATCATCTAAATCGAATCCCGTAACGGGATCGGGAACCGAATCATCACCGACTACGGAACGAAAACGGGAAAGCAATTATACCTAGGTTGCTCGGCTAGAGCTCTCAGGTGAAATAAAGAAGAAAAATCCATGTAGACAGCGGAATCGACTCAGAACAGTACGCACGAGAACGCGGAAACAGCAGATCGGGTCCCGGAGATCGTCGTACGGGAACGGCTCTAAAGCGGAACCTGCTGGGACAGAGCCGACAAGGCTTGAGGTCGTCGGAGAGAACAGATCGGACCCAAGGGTCTGGATCCAACGGCGGAGGCGGCGTTGGATGGAACGCCGGAGGGAGGCGGTCGGCTCGGGGGAAGCCGCGCGGCCAGCGGGGGCGCGTTCAGGCGGAGGGGCGCGGCCTGGAAGCGGCGACGGGGATCGGGCGGAACTCCGACTAGGGCACGATTTTTGGGGAAACAGGAGAAGGATGAAAAAAAGGAGTGGAGGAGGGGATTTATATATAAGAGGGGAAGTGGGGGTTACCAGAAGCGAAGGGGAGGAGGCGGCCGGTAGAGGAGGCCGAAGCCGAGGGGCTCGACCGTTTAGGAGGTGAAGGGAGCTCATTGTCACGGACTTAGTGTTTTGCTAGCACTTCGTCCCGTCGGCGCACTGTCTTTCTCCTCAAAGACTCGTGCAAGCCTTCCCGTCCCGACTTAGCTAGATCGCTAAGAAAACTAGAATAGTGGAGCAAAGATGGGACTAGTAAGAATCTCTTTATTGACTTGGAGAATACTTACAATTTTTAGGTGGTGAGGAACAAATGAGAGCCTCCCCCTTTTATAAGTGCTCATAGAGCAATACAAGGAAAGTCCTGGAAGGAATATTCCAAGGATTATTACATTCTACCATAACTGGAATGGCATATTCCAGGTTTATTCCTTAGCAACATAAAAGAAAACTTCAAGGGCCTTCCAGAAGCTTCTTGGGCCTCCTAGAATGATCTTGGGCCTTCCGGAGAGATCCACAATCTTCTAGAGCCTTCCACCATCTTCTAGAATATTTGGAAGCTTCCCGCATAACCTTGGTCCGCGAAAAGGTTATGCAACTGGGCCTCGGGCGGGGTGTAACATTTGAGACGTTACATTCTCCCCCACCTAAGGCGTTGACGCCCTCGTCAACCATGCTCGCTGAGAAACGCCTGGATCTCGGCTTCGAACTGATGCAGCGTATCAGCACGTTCCCAGCTAGACTCACCGTAAGGCAAGCCCTTCCACCGGATGAGGTACTCCACATACGGGGACACACCTCGTCGCCGAATGGTCCTCCTGTCCAGCACGGCTTCTACTCCTTGTCGAAGGAAGTCGTCATGGTCGCCGTCGGTCGCTTCGGAACTCCGCGCTGGGGATCCTCCAAGTCTTCATGGTACGGCTTCAAGCAACTGGCATGGAAGACTGGATGAATCTTTAGCTTGGTAGGGAGTTCAAGTTTGTAGGCCACCTTGTCTACTTTCTTGAGCACGGGAAAGGGGCCTTCATACTTCCGGATTAGTCCTTTGTGCACCTTGCGGAATACCTTGAACAGTTGCGGTTGTAGCTTCACCAGCACCATGTCCCCCTCTTTGTACTCAACAGGCCTTCGCTTCGCGTCGACCCACTTCTTCATCTTCCTCGCGGCCTTCTCCAGAAATGCCTTGGCAATGTCCGCCTTTGCCTTGAAATCTGAAGTAAACTGGTTGGCCGCGGGGCTTCTACTCGAGGATCCCGCACTCAGCGTGTGCGGGGCAAGCGGTTGGCGACCCATCACCAACTCGAATGGACTGCTGTGCGACGACTTGCTCCATTGAAGATTATAGCAGAACTGAGCGACGTCGAGGTGATGCACCCAATCCCTCTAGTTGGCACTCACAAAGTGCCGTAAGTACTTCTCGAGTAGCGAGTTGACCCACTCGGTCTGTCCGTCCGTCTGTGGGTGGAAGCTGGTCGAGAAGTGTAAGTCCGTCCCGAGGATTTTGAACACTTTCGTCCAAAACTTCCCCGTGAAGCGGGGGTCTCGGTCACTGACAATGTTGACCGGGATGCCCCAAAACTTCACCACGTGGCTGATGAACAGTCGCACGGCCTCCTCTACTGTACAGTCCGTCGAAGCAGCAATGAAGGTCGCGTACTTTGAGAACCGGTCCACCACCACGAGAATGGACCCAAGCGCCCCCACTTTCGGCAGGACGGAGATGAAGTCCATCGAAATGCTCTTCCACGGTCGACTCGGCACGGAAAGAGGCTCCAGCAGGTCCCCGGGCTTCTGATGATCTACCTTGTCCTGTTGGCACACAAGACAAGTACGAACATAGTCCTCCATATCTTGCGCATACGAGGCCAGTAGTATGCGGCCTCCAGTAGCGCTAAGGTTCACTTCTGTCCCGGATGTCCAGCCCACTTTGTGTCATGGCACTCCTTGAGCAGCTGTCTCCGCAAGCCACTCCACCTAGGCACGACCACCCTGTCGCCCTTGGTGTAGAGAAGTCCATCTTTCAGCCAGAACCTTCTCGTCTTGCCCTCCTTGGCAAGCTTCACTATGGCCAGTGTTAGTGGGTCCTCCATAATTCCCACTCGAACACGGTCCAGAATGTCCCCTTGAGCAAGCACACAGATACGAGCTCGGCCTTCCTGCTAAGCGCATCGGCCACCTGATTTTTTTGCCGGGTTTGTACTGCAACACCATGTCGAACTCGGCTAGAAAATCTTGCCATCTCGCCTGCTTCGGAGATAGCTTCTTCTGGGACTGGAAGTAGCTCGTGGCAATATTGTCCGTCATGACTACGAACTTGGTGTCGAGGAGGTAGTGCCGCCATGTCCTCAAGCTATGCACGACCGCGGTCATCTCCTTCTTCTGTACCGTGTAGCGCCGCTCAGTGTCATTCAGCTTGCGGCTCTCGAATGCGATGGGGTGTCCTTCCTGTACCAACACCCCACCGATGGCGAAGTCGGACGCGTCTGTGTGCACTTCGAACGCCTTGGAGTAGTCCGGTAGAGACAAGACCGGCTCCTCCGTCACAGCCCGCTTCAGTGCCTCGAATGCCTCCTCACATCGGGGCGTCCAGCTCCACGCTCGATCCTTCCACAGCAGATCGGTCAGAGGCGCTACGATGGCGGAATATCCTCGGATGAACCGTCGGTAGTAGTTCGCCAAGCCAAGGAACGATCGCAGCTCCGTCGGCTTGGTGGAAGCCTCCCACTCCCGTATGGACTGGACCTTTGCGCCGTCCATCCATATCTTGCCACGCTCGATCCAGTGCCCCAAGAACGATACCTCTTCTTGTGCGAATGAACACTTCTTTCGCTTGACGAAGAGTTCGTTCTCCCTTAGCACCTAAAAGACAGTCTTCAAATGCCCGATGTGCTCCTCCATCGTGTTTGAGTACACGACGATGTCGTCGAGGTAGACCACGACGAACCGATCCAGATAGGGATGAAAGAGCTTGTTCATCAAAGTACAAAAAGTCACAGGAGCATTTGTTAGACCAAAAGGCATAACCATAAACTCATATGCGCCATACCTCGTCACGCATGCCGTCTTAGCCTCGTGCCCTCCGCAATCCGGACTTGATAATACCCCAAGCGCAGATCAAGTTTGGAGAAGTATCTCGCGCCTCCCAATTGGTCGAACAAGTCCACCACCAACGGGATGGAATATTTGTTCTTGACGGTTACCTTGTTTAGTGCACGATAGTCGATGCACAAACGAAGGGTTCCGTCCTTTTCTTCTGGAACAGCACCGGTGCACCATACGGGGCCTTTGACGGTCTGATGAATCCTGCGTCTAGCAGCTCCTTGAGTTGCTTCTTCAACTCGTCCAGCTCGGGCGGGGCCATGCGATATGGAGCCACGGCGGGCGGCTTCGTGCCCGGCTCCAACTCGATGGCATGGTCTACCTCCCTCGCGGAGGTAGCCTCTTTGGCAACTCCTTTGGCATGACGTCCCCGAACTCCACAAGGACGTCATCGATCTCAGGCGAAAGATCCCCCTGCACGGGCGCCTCCTCCGACTTGAGCACAGCAAGGTAAGTCATCTCTCCGTGTCGCATCCCCTTCTTGAGTTGTAATACGAAGAGAGCCTTCCCCTTCGAAAGCTCGTTTCGTGCAGTTGTCACCATGCACGGAGAGCTCTCCTCCATGATCCCGACGACTCCAAGATGCGGCATTGGGACCGCCTTTGCCGAAGTGAGGAAGTCCATCCCAAGGATCATGTTGAAGTCGTCCAGTGGTGCTGCCGTGAGACTGGTGATACCCGTCCAGTCTTCCACTTGGATCTTCACCCCTTTGGCCACCCCCTGCACGGGGCGCGCCTCAGAGTTGACTGCCTTTATCGTGCTTGAGTCTTTTTCCAGCGCCAAACCCAAGCGTCGGACCTCCGTGTCCGAGATAAAGTTGTGGGTAGCCCCCGTGTCGACCATCGCCCTGGTGTTGTGGTCGTTGATCTTCACGTCCATATACATCAGCTCTCGATTCGGGGTCTTAGACACTACCGCCTTGCTCTTCAAAGCATTCAACAGGTGCAGGGCACCCATGTGAGCCCCCTTCTTAGGTTCCTGGTCCTCGGCCTCCTCGTCTTGGACCGCATTCACCCTCTTGCCCTTGTTCAGACAGTCTCGTGCGAGGTGATTTCCACCGCACACATAGCACTCGATCTTTTGCTCCGTCGAAGGCTTTGCTTGCGGCTTGTCCTTCGGCGGGGCTCCATTTCCATTGTTCTTCGCTCCCCACCATTGAACTTGGTGGCGGTCTTTTCTTGGGCTTTGGGACATCGCTCCGTCGATACTCCATCAGCTTCTCGGCTGCCGCAACAGCCGTGTTCAGATCTGACACATCTTGCCTCTGCAATTCTTGTGCCGCCCATGGTTGTAGACCTTCCAAGAACGCGAACAGGCGATCCTCTTCGCCCATACTAGAAATAGTGAGCATCAGGCGGTTGAACTCCGCTACATACTCCTTGATCGTCTCGGTGTGCTGAGTTGACGCAAACTCCGTCTTGCGACATACTCCACATTCTTCGGGTAGAATTGAGACTTGATCTCCTTCTTGAGATCCTCCCAAGTCTCGATCTATAGAGTCCCTTTTCTATATCAATGCACCTGCATCGCCACCACAGCGTAGCATCATCAGAAAAATATAGGGACGCTGTGTTTACCTTGTCGGTCTCATCCTCGATGCGAACCGCCTTCAGGTAACATTCGACGTTCCAGATGAAGTTATCTACCTCCTTCGCGTCCCGTACGCCAATGAAGGATTTGGGTTCTGGATACTTCACCCTCTGCGTCGACTCCCTCCTCGGAGTCGAACCACCAGCAATGGCCCTCTCGAGGACCTCCACCTTGGTTTGTAGCTCTTTGCGTAGTTCAGCAATCTCCGCCTTGTAGCCTTTCGTTCCTCCTCGAACTCGGCCTGCATCTCGCGGAGATGCTCTCGAAACTCCGTCATAGCCGTGGAGACATCCGCCTCCAAACCCTGGGCGAATTCCTCGAGAGCCATTTGGTTTCTCCACTTGATACTCGACGCCCGTCACGCCTTTCTCCAGCATCTCAACCCGGCCAGCCAACTCGCCAAGAGCCCGTTCCACCGACGGTTCCTTGCTCTTGCCCTTCCTCGAAGTCTTGCCTTCTCCTTAGGCGAAGAGGGTTGTGCCGGATCCTCGTTGATGATGGCTTCGGTCGAAGACATGACGGCGATCGAACCTTTGCTCTGATACCACTTGTCACGGACTTAGTGTTTTTGCTAGCACTTCGTCCCGTGCGGCGCACTGTTTCTCCTCAAAGACTCGTGCAAGCCTTCTCGTCCCGACTTAGCTAGATCGCTAAGAAAACTAGAATAGTGGAGCAAAGATGGGACTAGTAAGAATCTCTTTATTGATTTGGAGAATGCTTACAATTTTTAGGTGGTGAGGAACAAATGAGAGCCTCCCCCTTTTATAAGTACTCATAGAGCAATACAAGGAAAGTCCTGGAAGGAATATTCCAAGGATTATTACATTCTACCATAATTGGAATGGCATATTCCAGGTTTATTCCTTAGCAACATAAAAGAAAACTTCAAGGGCCTTCAGAAGCTTTTTGGGCCTCCTAGAACGATCTTGGGCCTTCCGGAGAGATCCACAATCTTCTAGAGCCTTCCGCCATCTTCTAGAATGTTCTGGAAGCTTCCCGTATAACCTTGGTCTATGAAAAGGTTATGCAACTGGGCCTCGGACGGGGTGCAACATTTGGGACGTTACATCATGCTCCAGAATAAAACAAAAAGAGAGTTTTGATAGAGTGTACTTAACAGTTAAGTGAGTCAAAAGCTTTTAAGTCTTTTTTTAAAAAATATAATAACATTAAATTTTAATACATAAAAATATTTTGAAAAATTAATTCGGACTTGGGATTGGGTTCGGGTCTGGACCAACAAAAATCTAATTTTTTATTTATGTTTGAAAATAATAATTTTTAATTTAACTATAAATAATAATTATTAACACTAAAAATTTATCTAATTAAAATTACGGGTTTTGTCTAAACTCTAAAATTCCAAAAAAATGCATTTTTCTAAATTAACAAATGATTTATATTTAGCTAATTGATTCAATTAATGAACTGGAAATTTACGGGTTTCACAATTCTCTAATCAGTCTGACCACCTCTGCCATATGAGGACGATAAGTCGTACCGAATCTCAACATAGTGCCCAAACTCCGATTCAACTCTATCAAAAGTGAGAAGTGAACAAGGTGTCTCAATCTGATACTATACTCACCGAAACACCGTGATGCCTTACTATTTATCTTATGTACATTTGTCAACTGCTCAGTGGACTACCCACTCTAAAGGGAAGAAAGTAATATACCTTCGTGAGCTGATCCATTATCACTCAAACTACTTTGACTAGCCGATGATCTAAGTAAATCGGCCACAAAATCTATTATGATATACTCTACTTTTGTCACTCTCCGTTCCTGAAATACGTAAATTTGTGCATTTTTCTGTATATGGTATATGCTATATGTATCTGTGCTTCATGTGATCATGTATTTTTACCTGGTCATGGCATGGAACAGTATCTCATCATGGATTAGTGTGCCACCCCTTTACCTTGTTTGGTTGTAGGCGTGGTTCACTGCTTTGATGGTAGAATTTCTGGACCGTGATGTGGTTAGGATTTTATTTAATTAATTAATTTAATTAGTTGTATCATGTAGCATTTAACATGCCATTAGTCATATGGTTAGGCATGCTTAGGATTAGGGTTTAGTTGAGGCAACACATCTCACTATAAATAATCTCTTCATATCTCTCTCTCTCCTCATTAATTATCATTTTATTTTTCCTCAAAGCAACCCATAGGAATGTACATCTTGCAAATGAGAGACCAACTTGCTCATTTTACTTTCTTTGGTGTTGTTTTGATTTTTTAGTTCATATATAGATCTCTACATTCTTTACATGTTTAGTACTTGGTATTTTCAATTTTAATGGCTAGTTTTGTGTAGATCTAAATTTCTAAAATTAGGATTTGATATGTTTTCATGGTTTTGATCTATCAAACTTGGTTGTTTTCGAAACTAGTTGTTCCATGTTGTAGAGAATTTGATTTCATTCAGTTTTTACTTTCATCTCTGTAAGCCCACTTTCCGATTTTTTTAAATTTTATTTATTTTAGCTTTAATTTTTTCTAGTTAAAATAAATTTTATATGAATTCTATAAATATTTTGAATGACAAAAGATTTGCCAAATTATTTTTATGATTTGAGTTTATAAAATATGTTTTAAATATTTGATAATATTGAATATTATTTTGAGTTATTATTGCAATAAATATTATATTTAGATTTGATTAATTTAGTTTTGAAATTAATGACTATTATCTTTGACCAATAAAAAGATTTGTTAAATTATTTTTATAAGATTTGGATTTATGCAAATATGCTTTAAATTTTATTTGATAATATTGGATATTATTTTTAATTATTATTATGATCAATTATGTATTGAGATTTGATCCATATAGTTTTGAGATTATTTGATTTGAATTTAATGGGAAGATTTATCATTAGATTCTTGATTCTTCCAAATTAGAAAATTGAGTTAATCTCCATCTATTTAAGGAGTCCTTATTATTCTCCCAAAACCAAAAGCCTTCCAATCTAATCCTAGTTAAGTATTTGCTACCCATTATATACATATTGAACCTATGTCATCTTTCATTTTTTTTTTGAAAATTCCTCTCTTTTTCGTCCAAAATAGGCCAAAATTCGTCATAAATTCAGCCTTATTTTTCTGAAGCTATAGCAACTTCGAGAAGCCGTTGCGACCAACTCCGGACTCCATTTTACCTCCAAATTTTTGTTAGAACTGTATCGAGGTTAGCTTTCCAAATCAATATTTTATTTTCTGTAATTATTTACGTGAATTTCTAGAGATTTATCTGAGTGTCGGTTGTTCGAAAATCGACGTGTCGTACTGTTTTCAGGATTTCGGGAGATCTTGAACTCCGTTTTGCGATGCGTTTGAAGTTTGGGAAAGCTGATACAAAGATCTACAACATATAATTTTTCAAATTTAGAATTTGTTTAATATTTTATTTAATTCATTGAACTCAGATTTGATCGATAATTTACCGATTTGGTCACGGTTAGCCATAACGACGTTGACTTTTGACCAAATCCTAATTTTATGGCACGGTCTGCTCCATCATAGAGAAAGTCTTGCATAGTTATGACATCTACGACTATTTTGTGCCAACATGATCAAGTTACAAACTGAAATTAATTTGAGTCATAGTTATAATTTGAGAAAGTCTTGCATAGTTATAATGCTATATTTTATTGTGTTTCATTGAGTATCATGTTGAGACACGATTGTGACACGATAGACTTGATTATATCATTGCTCGTTTATTGACTATTTAGTGAGTCGAGAGAGGAAATGCTAAGTAGGTATGTGAATAAACCCCAATGAATGTTAATGTGGATAGCTAAGTCAAACACCTCATGCATGGGTTGGCCATACCAAAAATATGGATAACCATCTATGCCGTATTAGCCCAGCCGTTCACATGTCGAAAGATATTTCAAATGCACAATGTCTGTTAGTCTTTAATTCATGATTCAGTTGTCTTGTTCATACTTGTTCTTGCTAATAATTTCTTGTATATGTTTATCGTTTCCAGTTCACACAAATATTTTCTTTATTTTTAATGCATCTCTGTTGTCTAGTTTATTTGTATTAAGTTACATAAATGCAATAGGGTTGTACTTTGCTTATTTCCTGACTGGATCGTTGCAGGTGACTTGGCATGCTTCCTACTTTTGTGTTATGGACTATACGGGAGAGATAAACATCTTGAAGGCCAACAACAGATTCTAGATTAGATAGTTCTTTTATTTGTAGCGGGTTTGTTCCCAAAAAACTATTTGTTGTATTATTGGATTTGTAAATAAAATATTTGTTGTGAATGAACAAATAGATGATTTTGTTATTTTGAGATTGACATTGAGACCTAGACAACGTACTACCGCCGATGTTATAGCATAGGCTGGGCTTGGCTACGTACTCGTATTCCGAAAAGCGGGAGCGGGTCGTGACAAGTCTTTTTTTGTGGCCTATACAGGTATGTTTTGCAAAATTATGCAAATTCGTGATAGTACTTAAGTTAGTCGTACTATTGCGAGCCTGTGACTAGGAGTGCTCATTCACAATTAGGATTAATTTAATTTTAGAAGAATAACTAGGACTAGGAGTCCCTTATTCAATTTGACTGTTTAGTTAATGTTGCTATATAGGCCATGTGATTTAGGTAGAGATATATTAAATTATAGACCCTATTAGATAAATTGAGGAATTTTTCTAGGAGAATATGTTATTTTATTTGATATGAAGGTAGGATCAAAGGTGGATAGACTATTCACTTTGTAAGTTAGGCCTTCCTAAAATTCATGCTCTAACATTGATAAATTGTTCAAATTTTCTTTTCTGCCCTCTTTAGATGTCATCCTCATATCATAACCTCTTTAGATATCATCCTCATATCATAAGTCCGAATTGCTTATTTATTTCTCATTTTGCCATAAGGAATTATTTTTATAATTTTTGATATGAATCTTGAGTTTTTTATTCAAAGTTTTTCCTACAATCATTTGAATATCCATGAAATATAGATTAGAATGTTTATACTTCTCTTGTCTTTAGTTATTTTCTCCCTAATCGATTATTTTATTTTCAAGCACTACCAAAATAAGTCATATCAGCGACGAAATTAGCGACGCCGACTTAAAACGTCGCTAATATTTTGGATTTAGCGACTCCAAAATTATTCTTCACAATACGTCGCTGATAGCGACAAACAGCGACATATTGCGACTACCTTTAGTGTAATAAAAATCAACATCGTTGATTTGTCGGAAAACGTCGCCAGTTTTTTATTTCAGCGACGTTTAGCGTCGCAATGACAAAAGGCGTCGTCGAATATTAAAGGATAGTCGACGTTTTGCGACGTATTTACAGACGTCGCTAACTTCTGCTAAATAGGGTTTCCTCGGTTCGACTTTTCATTTCTCCTCTTCCCAAATTTTTTGTTCCCGCCCCTCTTCCCCCGACCTCGACGACAGCCCGACCCCCTTCCCTCCTGCGCCGCTCATCCTCCTCCTCCACCGCGAGCCCCTTCTCTCCTCCTCCTCCTCCACCGCGAGCCCCTTCTCCTCCTCCACCGCGAGATCCTCCTCCTCCACCACCGAACTTGTCCTCCTCCTCCTCTTCCACCACCGCGAGGAGACTGAAGGCAAACCCTAACCCTAATTAAGGTGTTTTTGTGTCCAAAATGGACACGAGACACATTACGACTATGTGTTCATTGATACAGTGTGTTCGTGAGGTTTTGGACACTTTGTGTCCATTTGTTGGACACGTGGACCCCCAAGCATGCATATATGTATTTCACCTCTGTACACTTGATCCCCTCCTCCTCCACCATCGAACTTGTCCCTCCTCCTCCTCCACCACCGCGAGGAGACTGAAGGTAAACCCTAACCCTAATTGAGGTATTTTTTGTGTCCAAAATGGATACGGAGACACATTTGTGTTCGTGAGATTTTGGACACTTTGTGTCAATTTATTGGACACGTGGACACCCCCAAGCATGCATATATATGTATTTTACCTCTGTACACTTAATCCCCTACTTACACTTGTGTATTTTCGTATTAATTTGGATTTGCATATTGGGTTTGGGTTTAGATAGTGTTTGATACATTGTTTCACCTTGCAACATTCCTACACTTAGAGACGTTTAGTACACAACTAATTATTTTATCCTAGTTCGCAAGTGTACTTTTGGATAATCTAGGTATATTAGTTTACCAATATCCCCAATGGCCGGAGATTTTAAGTATATGAACCAATTAGTTAACATCTATTTATTGAAGTATGGTACTCCATTCTTCGTAAGTTCTAGCTATATATGTCTCAAGATCCAATACTCAAAAATCCTAAGAAGAAGAAGAAGAAAAGAATAAAATGACATCGCTCAACACCCTATGACAACTCCATGAATAAAGTAGACGATCCTCCATACAAGTCTTCCTTCATCTATTGTCTTAAAGTGTGAGTTCTACAATATGGTTCTCTTTGTAGAATTGTGTCTTATTTTAGACAACAAGGGTTTCCTATTTTTATAGGTAACATGGCAACATGTGTAAGGGAACATATAGGTGTGTGTTTGTGTTTGAAAAGGAGTGTCACAAGAGTAAGGCGTGAGCATGTTAGTATTTGAGCTGTGAGTGAGAGTGTTTGTTCTATTGAGGTTAGTACCAACTGGAAAGTTAGGTTAAAAGAACATGGGAACTATGGTGTGGTTGTATACATCATGTATATGTAGTGTGTGTCTAGTGGGAAAAGGGGGGAGAGTTAACTAGTACCAGGTATTTGGAGAGGAGGGAGAGTTTATACTAGTATATATAGACTAATATCTAAAACTTGACTTATACAACTTAGAAATGGCTAGTTTGACCAAGTTGGACTAGTTTAGCTTAGAGTTGACTCGGTTGGACTATACATAATATATAGACTAATATCCTAAAACTTGACTTATACAACTCAGCCTATATGAAATATTGTAGACACGGGTGATATACCGCCGCGATAATCTCTGACCACCGCACGCACAAATACGCGAAACAAAAGTTAGCAATGCAAAAAGAAGATGACCGATAATCTCTGACCATTTAACGTAAAATGTCATGTGTACATATACTGTGGAAATTGTAGACCGCATGAACTGACAATTGCATATCATTCACTACCTTGATGTATCTATCTTACAGAATTATAGAGCTGAATTACTATCTGCGGAATCGTACTTGGATGTACAACATCATCCTGATGACATATGCGGTGTACGGGATGAATTCAAGGGTGTACACCAGTTCCTGCAGTTTGCCAAGGCGTTTCCTCAGTACATGGACAGTACCAAAATTAAGTGTCCGTGTGTGAGATGTCGCAACTTGAAATATCATCCAGAAGTGGATGTCACGTATCATTTATACTCGAAGGGTTTTACGCCGAATTACTATCAGTGGAGCGAGCACGGAGAACTTGTGTCTTTAGCATCGGAGTACGAGCCTTATGTGGATGTCCACAACAACGCTCCTTACGACGATGGGTTGGTGAATATGGTTTTGACGCGGTTGGGCCTAGTTTCGATCCGATGATCATGATGTACCTGAGGAGGCACCGAACCCCGATACTGCACAGTTCATGGAGTTGCTGGAGAACGCAAGGACTCCATTATATCCTGATTGTGAGGATCATTCATCGTTGGAGGTGGTTACAAGATTATTGAGCATCAAGTCTGATTTTAACATATCGTAAGATTGCTATAACCGTCTTATGGAGTTGCTTATAGAAATATTGCCTGAGGATGCGAAGTTGCCTAAAGACTTCTATCGGTCTAAGAGGATGGTTAGATCGCTCTGGATGGGATACAAAAAAATCGATGCCTGTCGCAACGGGTGCATGTTGTACTACAAAGACGACAAGGATGAAGATGTCTAGATTTTCTGGTGTCAATCGCTACAAGGCATGTGGTAGAGGAAAGTCTGTCGGTGCCAGGAAGCCTACCTCTTGATGTACTACTTACCGTTGACGCCGCGGTTGCAGCGGTTGTTTATGGTGAAGGAAACTGCAGAAAACATGAGTTGGCATAAGTGGGAACATACCGAAGGAGTGTTGGATCACCCATCTGATAGAGAAGCATGGAAGCACTTTGATCGAGAGTATCCAGATTTTGCTTCTGATCTGCGTAATGTCAGATTGGGTCTCTGCTCCGACGGTTTTACCCCATTTGGACTTTCGGGATCCCAGTATTCGTGTTGGCCTGTGATCGTCACCCCGTACAATCTACCGCCATGGATGTGCATGAAGACTCCGTATATGTTTCTCACCGTTATATCCTAGGTCCGAACAATCCGAAAAGGAACATCGATGTGTATTTACAGCCGTTGATTGATGAGTTGAATCAGCTGTGGGAAGTAGGTTCCAACACGTACGATGTATCTAGAAAACAAAATTTCCGGATGCGGGCAGCACTTATGTAGACCATCAACGACTTTCCAGCCTATGGAATATTATCTGGATGGAGCACGCATGGTCGTCTTTCATGTCCGTATTGCATGGACAGCACTAAGGCTTTTCGTTTGAAACACGGAGGCAAACCGTACTTCTTCGATTGTCATCGACAATTCCTGCCGAAGGATCATCCGTACCGGAGGAACATGAATGCTTTTCGTGCTGGCGTTGTGGAGAAGGCTAATCCCCCGTCAAGGTGGACCGGATACACGATATGGAAAGAGGTAAAAGATTTACCAAGAGCTATTGAGCAGCCTGCTACGGGCTACAAGTGCGACGGATTTGGTCGCACTCATAACTGGACGAAGAGGAGTTATTCTGGGATCTTCCATATTGGAGCACCAATCTGATTAGACATAACCTTGATGTCATGCATATCGAGAAGAATGTGTTTGACAACATAATTAATACTGTAATGGACGTAAATGGGAAGACGAAAGACAATCCAAAGGCTAGATTGGACTTGGAAGAAATATGTAGACGTCATGTATTGCATTTGATAGAGGACGGGAATGGAAAGTTGAAGCAGCCTAAGGCAATTTTCTCACTGGAGAAGGAGGATAAGGTGAGGCTTTGTAGGTGGATTCAAGGTCTGAAATTTCCAGATGGGTATGTTTCGAACTTGAGAAGATGCGTGACCTCAAGAAGAACAAACTGACAGGTATGAAGAGCCATGATTGTCACGTATTCATGGAGCGGTTAATTCCGATTGCATTTCGGGAATTCTTACCGCAGGCAGTTTGGGATCCATTGACGGAGCTTAGCATATTCTTCAGGACCTTTGTTCTAAGAAATTGTTCGTTGATCGTCTAGAAAAGCAAGAGAAGGACATTGCGGTAACACTGTACAAGCTAGAGAGGGTGTTCCCTCCTGGATTCTTTGACTCTATAGAGCATTTGCCGATTCATCTTTCCTACGAGGCACGTGTTGGTGGACCCGTCGAATATCGAGATGTACCCGTTCGAGCGATATTTGAATCACCTAAAAAGAAAGGTAAAAAATAAGGCTCGGGTCGAGGGTTCTATTTGTGAAGCCTATATTCTCGAAGAGATTACAAATTTTTGCTCCTCCTATTTCAAACCTCATGTTGCTACGAATAGAACGAGGGCTCCGAGAAACGACGACGGATATGAAGAATTTAATGATGGAATACTGAAAGTATTTAATGCGTCCGGAAACCCTTCAGGGAAAAGAAGAAGAGATATTTGAATGACGAAGAGCTAAGGGCTGCTCAGTTGTATGTATTACTCAATTGCGATAAGGATGGAGTGGAGAAGCTAGAGGGGTAAGTAACTCAGGATGATGAGTTTACGTCATCTCAATGTAATAGTATAAGCTAATATTATTGTACTAATCGGCGGTTGCTTCGTTGTTTTCCAGCACATATAATGATGAGTTGAGGCTGGTTAGACCCTACCTAATAGACGAAGCATTAGAACAAGAAATGAGACGTCATTTTCCTTCTTGGTTGAGCTAATATGTAAGTAGCTCGGTAATTACTGGCCTCGTCTAGTGCAACTACGCAATAAATAACTTATTATCGCTTTGATATTCAGGTCGATCGTCTAATTTTACCCGAGATTGAATTAATTAGAACTCTTGCCAAGGGACCAATTACTTTTGTTAAAATATGGCCAAGTTACTGTGTCAATAGCTTTCGGTTCAAGTCAACAAATGCTCCGATCAGAGACAGCTTCCTGGATCTTGATTCCACGAAAAATAGTTGTTTGTGTATCAAGTCTTCGAACTACAAAGACGTCGATCCAGGAAATAATTTCTTTGGCATCTTGCGAGAGAATGTGGAGTTGTCATATAATAATGGCAGAGAACCTGCAAAGATCGTGTTGTTCAAGTGTGAATGGTTCGATCCGATTGAAAATCAAGGTTGGAAAATTGACAAGCATGGTCTTCTGGATATAAACTACAAGCGTAGATATCAAGGCTACGAACCGTTTGTCCTAGCAACTCAGGCTCAGCTCGTGTACTTTACAGCTTATCCGAGACGGGGAGCAACGAAGTCTGACTGGTGGACAGTATGCAAGACTAAAGCCAGAGATACTTTTGATGTTGACGAAAAAGCTTACCAGGAGGATGAGCTACCTCTTGTAACCAATATTGTCAATATGGACTCCACGGAAGTTACGTATTACACGACACATAATGTAGAAGATGTAGAATTATCCAAAGAGGAAGACGAAGCCGACGAAGGCGAAGATGAAAGTGAAGATGAGGAGGAAGAGGAAGATGAGGTCGAGGAAGACGAACAAGATGATTATTCTGAAGATGATTGAGAGAGATATACTTATCTGAACTCAGATGTTTCTTCTAGAATATATTATCTGGACTTAGATGTTTATTGTAGAATGTATCATCATATGTTGTCTTGGTTATTATCTTGTCTTTGTTGTACTTTCATATTTCTAGTCTCTATTATTTGTTGTACTTTCATATTTCTAGTCTATTATTGTTGTACTTTCATATTTCTAGTCTCTATATTGTTGTATTATCATATGGTTATCAGGTATGGCATGTCATCGCGGAGCATTCCGAGGGAGACAACGAGGTCACTCTCCTCCGTACTTCCTATAGGTACTGTTAGAGGACGGAGTTTTCCTTCGGTACCTCATTCTGGTACCGGCTCTGGATCCTCGTCGCCGATTACTCCTTCATATCGGACAATAGGTGGGCCTGCTGGGACGACATCACGTGGCATATCTCCTGGACGAGTAGTTCCAGGCCTGTTGAGAGTGCTCGCCCGTCTAGCATTTCTACTGCTGATACGACGATGGAGACGGATGAGCAGATGGCGGAGGCTGCGGCGACGGCCGAGGCGACGGCGGCGACGGTCGACCAGCATCATGCAGATGATGCATACGCACCTCCGGAGGAGAGGAGGACGGAGATCTGGGCCGACAGTACAAAGTAGGTGTTTTGGTTTATAATTTTTTCTTTCTGTTTTTATCATAAATTAACTTTTTTCATAAATATAATATGTTTGTATAGATATCGTCCCCCAGAGGTACAGAGACGTCTAGGCCACATGCTGAGGCATAATTATGGTGGTGCTTGGATTAACTACTCTGATGCTCCGGACGAGATGAAGGCCTTCTGGTTTGCGCGCTTCAAGGTTAAAAATATTTGCTTTTAACATGAATCATATAATTTTTGTATATTATATATAACTGATAAATATTTGGTTTGTGCTCTTCTAGGATATGTTTTTCTATCCACCGTACCGGGCCGAGCTTATCGAGGGGATGTTTCCTGCCGTCGCTGCCAAGCTGATCCGCGACTCTATCAATGATCAGAAGGATCGTGATTGTGCCGGAAAGCCAATCCAAGGTTGGATCACCCTGATCAGTAGAATGCGATGAAGGCTCGATTCGAGGAGCCAAGGTACAAGGAGAAGTCGGAGAAGGCCAAGGCGGCTAGGCAATATGCCTCAAAGTGGTGCGGTGGGTCGATTCCGATGACGGAACATTTTGTCGTCTGGTATGTCTTCCTCTTTTACAAATATTATTTTAATGCAAAATCGATAAATTATTACTAAGATAATATTTAATTACATGTAAGGAAGGTCGGTAACGTCGACATGGTGACCGTCTTCCTGGCCATCCATCATCGCAGCGGTGACCTTATTGACGAGAGGGCCGAGCAGACTTATGTAAGTATTATAATACGTTATCTTAATTTAATACTTCGTGTCAATTTTAATATAACTTAGTAAAATGATACAAATAAATTTATGTAGTTAGTAATAATAAGTACATTAATTAGAAATTAGAAATAATAAGTACATTAATTAAAAATTAGTAATAATAAGTACATTAATTAGAAATTAGAAGTTAGTAATAATAAGTACTTTCTAGGCCGAGTATCAGAGGCTGCGGGAACGGGCGGCTGCTAGTGCACCTGATGCAAGAGAGGCCGGTACTTCCTCGCAGTCCACTCAAGCTCCGTCGGCGGACGAGCTGTGGATGGCCGCCGCTGGTAGACTCCGTAGGGGTACGTACTACGGTACAGGATCCTATGGCACCCTAGTTGCGACCCAGTCCTCTAGGACATCTCCTGCTAGTGTGCATGGTCCACAATCGTCCCAGGAGTCTGCTCGAGTCCACCAGATGATGGAGTCTCTCCGTGACGACCTGCTACGACGGATCGAGGAGCAGTCTCAGCACCCTACGGAGGATCCTGCGCTGCTAGCACGATTGGATGCACTCGACCGCGGTATTATGGACCTCAGGGAGACGACTGAGAGGACAGAGCGCACCGTTGGAGGGTTAGAGCGTACGGTGACGGAGCTGCAGACAGGACAGGTGACCATGGCCGAGAGGATGAGATTGGCGCAGGAGTCGATGGTCCAGAGCAGTGATAGAATGTTATCTATCATGGATTCATACTACCAGCGACTTACAGCGTTGGAGCGTGCTGGTTCTTCGGGTGCGCCTTCATCGTCGTCGACTCCGCCGCCTCCGCCGCCTTTTTCTTCGACACTGACTCCACCGACGTCACTCCTCCATCGGTATCGATTTTACTTGAGAGTATGAGTTGTTCTTATCCTTCGTCGCGGCGGTGCCCCTCCTGCACCAGATTCCTAGTAGTCATAGTTAGGACTGTTTCTTTGTGTTTGTTTCATTCTTTATTTGTGACTTGGATATTTGTTGGTTGTGTAGATTTGGATGTTTGGATCCTATTCTATTTGTTGGTTGTGTGTAGACTTTGGTTATTTGGTTGTAGTCTTTGTTATTTGGTGTAGAATTGGTTATTTGGATACTTGGTTATTTAGATATTTGGTTATTTGGTTAGTTGTTGTGTGATTGTTGTAAACTTGGTTATAGGGACTGAAATATGTGTACAGTGAGAAATGGACATTCTGAGAACTGGACATTGTGTGATTGTTGTAGACGTGGTTATAGGGACTGAAACCTGTGTACAGCGAGAAATGGATATTCTGTGATTGTTTGGATCCTATTCTACAGTGAGAAATTGTTATCTTTTTAAACTGCAGGGAGAAATGGACATTCTGTATTTTCTTTTTGCAGATTTAGCGACGTTTACCGACGTTTAGCGACGTCCACCGACGTACCTTTGCGTCGCTAAACGTCGGTAAATATACGATATTATCCAGGGTACCGACGTTTAGCGACGTCAATATATATCAGAGAACGTAGGTAAATGTCGGTGCACGTCGGTAATCATCCCAAGAATTCCCGGATTTACCGACGTTTAGCGACTTTGACCATGTCACTAAACCACCGACGAATCGACGGTAATTCGTCGGTAAAGTTACCGACGCGTAGCGACACGAAGTAATACGTCGCTAAGCCACCGACGACACGACGGTAGACGTCGGCAATAGACCGACGTATAAATACGTCGGCAAACGTCAGTAATTATGACGTTTGGCGACGTTTAGAAGATCACGACTTACATTTCTGCGACCAGCCCAAAACGTCGGTAATTTCGTCGCTAAATATTTTTAGCGACGAAAAATGTAGTTTTAGCGACGTCTTTAGGCATCGCTAAAACGACTTATTCTGGTAGTGAAGAATTGAGACTTATAGGACAAATACTTACACTTGTCATATCTTGATCGTATTGGAACTTGTTTGAATTTCTAGAAGCTCCTTTGAAATTCTTATGGATATAGTTAGAATAAATTTTGATGACTTACAATGGCAAAGAAGATGTGCATTGTCGCCATTTATTTGATTTATGGAGATTGCGGGTTTACTGCAGTCAGCAACGTACTGGCAAGGCATGATTCCTAAGTTGAAGTAATCTCAAGTAAGCGTAAGTTATCGAATATTACTAAAACTATGTCCAGTTGTCCTATTTTGATCTTTGAGTTTTATATCAATAATGGATTGAGTTAATAAGATACTCGATACCATATCATATTTAAGTCGTGAAACCAAGAGTTTACTGCAACCAGATGTACACTAGCGAGGTATAGATTCTCGGTGACCTAGATAGCGTACTACCACCGATGCTGCGACACAGGCTGGGCTTGGCTACGTACTCATATCCCAAAAAACGGGAGCGGGTCGGGACAATTTTGTCGGATTTCGAGTCCCGAAGAGGAAGTTGTGGTCATGACAAGTTTTGAAAATTTTCATGGACGAACTTGCTGATTCTAGGACGATGACCCAAGAAATCCCGAGTGCAGGAAATTTCGCACGCCGTGAACCCACGCCTCGCCTAGCATGCACCTGTTCCCACGCATCGTGGGCCAGTTTGTCCCCGTACGTCGTGTGCACCTGCGCCTCGCGTGCACCCGCATGCCCGTGCGCCATGCACCCACGTACCACGTGCCGAGCACTCGTTCCCCGCACGCCGCCGGCCAGTTTGACACCGCACAATGTGCGCACCCATGTACCGTGTGCCCACGTCGCATGCATCCACGCCCCGTGCACCCGCTCCCCGTGCGTCGTAGGCCAGTTTATCCTTGTATGCCGTGTGCACACACACGCCGCATACCCGTGTGCCGTATACCCGTTACCAGCGCATAATGGACAAGTTTGTCCCTATATGTCGTGGGCCAGTTTGCATTCCATATTGTAGAGAATTTAAATTCATTCAATTTTGGCTTTAATTTTGCCGGATTTCGAGTCTCGGAGAGTAAGTTATGGTCATGGCAAGTATTGAGAAATTTTCTTGGCCGAACTTACTGATTCTGGTATGATGACCCTCCGGCGTAGGAATTCCCACGTGCCGTGAACTTGCGCCATGAGTGTCATGCACCCATGCCACGCGCATTGTGCACCTGTTTCCCATGTGCCGTGGGCCAGTTTGTCCTTGCGTCGCATACACCAGAACCCCGCGTGCCTTATACCCGTTCCCCACACGCCGTGGGCCAGTTTGTCCCTGCGTGCCACGTGCACCCGCACCTCGCGTGCCATGACGCATGCCCGTGCGCCGTGCACCCGTTCCCCGCTCACCGTGGACTAGTTTGTCACCGTGCTCCGTGTGCATCGGTGCCCCACATGCCCGTGCGCCATGCACCCGTGCCCCTGCATCGTACACCTATTCCTCGCATGCCGTGGGCCAGTTTGTCCTCGTGCGCCACGTTCACCCGTGCCCCGTGTGCTAGAGCTGCATGCCCGCGCACCGTGCACTCGTGTCCCGGCACCGTGCACCTATTCCCGTGCGTCATGGGCCAGTGTATCCCCGTACACCGTATCCCGCGCACCGTACACCTGTTCCCCGCATGTCATAGGCCAGTTTGTCCCCGTGTACGTGCACCCGTGCCTCGTGTGCCCTGTGCTGCGTGCACGTGTTCCCCGCGTGCCGTGGGTTTGTGCCACGTGCGTCGTGCACCAGATTGTCCCAATACATGGTTTTCTATGTGTCAATGCGCCTGTTTTGCTGATTTTGATATTTTATCTAGTTTTCGATAATTTAATTGGATAACCTTGATTTCCTGCCCTGACCTTAGTATGACATGAGTAACTTAGACTTGTATGTCCTATGTGACCTCTGTGTCACTAGGTTTCCTTGTGACTTCGTGACTTGACCGTGTTCCTAACTTGACTATGTTCATGACTTGATTACCTGTATATATACTGGTACCTTTTCTAAGTGTGAACTGAGGTACAATTTTAGTGTGCACTACGGTGCTATTAAATGAGTGCACTGAGATGTGACTCTTCGTGCTCAATGATCCTTCGTGTTATATGTACATGTATACTTCTAGCACGGGCATGGTAATTGGTCAGTAATATCGGCGTGGTATATTGATTGTTGTTTGATGCATTACACTAAGCATGAATCTAAATTTGGGACCCCTTGAGCCAATGTGAATTCGTACTTAGGGTATGATGAGTGTTTATTTGATGCATTGCACTAAGCATGGATCTAGAATTGGGACTTTATGAGCCGATGTGGATTCATACTTAGAGTACACGTACTGAGGTACGATATCTAGGAGGATGACCATGTGACCACGATATGTGATTCCAAACAAACATAGGCTTAACCTAGGCAACTCAACCAGATAGAAGCATTGGAGAAAACGAAATCTCGAGATCGTGTGTTACCAGCCGCTGTCAGACAATATTCGGGAGTGCAAGGTTAGCCACCATGAAAACTGTATATATTCATCCGTACTAGTGGAGTGTTGTATCTTATTAGTGTATGCCTAGCCAGTTTCTTCCTATAGGAGAACTGGAACCGTTATTGATGATCTTAACACGGTGGCCTTATAAGGGATCGACGTATTTAGTGAGTGCTTAATTTATTGGTTTAGCTAGCCTGCTTGGATATGACACAATCTGAGGATTCCTATATATATGCAACTGGAATAACCCAGACAAATCATAGAAAGTCGTAGGATTGATTGGCCACTTGTAAATTGACTTGCTTGCGATCTGTTTCTTCTGTTAGTAGACGAGGGACATGTACTGTTGTCACGCCCCAGAACCAGAATACTGGCAAGTAGGGACGGACCAGGCCAGCTACGTATACCAAAGTACTCCAGTACTCCGAAATAACGTATAAGCTGTATAGATGGGGGTTACTACTACAAGCCAACAGTCGATCCTAGGTCAAGCAATCCTAGGTATCTCAATCACAGGCAGTAAACAATGTACAAGAAGTAAGATCAACTGGAATATAAAATAGTAAAGCGTCCCAAACTATCATATATCAATGATCATGAAGCTAGTAATACAGAGTGAAGACTAGTAAGAGTAATGGTCATACATGATAAGCTCTAGCTATAGTCTAGAATGCACAAATCATGTTTAGGCCCGTAGGCTAAATGTCAAGTCCAAAACACGAGCTAAACACGTGCTCGGAGGCTAAACGCCACAAAAGAATAATGTACATAACTAGTGGGAGAATGAAATAGAAAACCCACTAAGGTACTCTGGTGCTCTGGGTAATCACCAACGAGTGGAAGGTACGGAAGATCCTCCGGGCTCCTCTATCAGATCTGGCCAAACAAAACCAGTGGGGTCAGACCCCCAATAGCAAGTACCACAAAGGAAGCCAAACTATGAACTAAAACCAGCATGCAAATCATAGCAACGGATAGAGACAGAAATAAGTAAAAGTAAATCGAGACTCGTGCGCTACCAATGCACTTATCCCGAGAATAGGAAAGACAATAAGTAAAGCAACATGTAGCATAAAGTAAAGGACATGTGACATAATATAAACTGTGTACATGTAAGGAGAAGGAAGCATGTGAACATGAAAGATAAACTAGACATGTGAGCATGTTAAGTAGACGGAGCATGTGAACATGTTAAGTAACTGGAGCATGTAAGCATGTTATGTAACTGGAGCATGTGAGCATGTTAAGATAACTGGAGCATGTAAGATAACTTAAACATGTGAGTATGTAGGATAACTGAGACATATGAGCATGTTAAGATACTATATAGAACAATAAATGATAAGATGACTTAGGAACTATTCCGAAACCCAAGTTACAACCTGTAAACCAAACAAGGACCGGGGTTGTAACCCTTCTCCTGAACAGAACTTTAGTATCTAATCATTTACCGGCAAAAGTAAAGCATAAACAAAGATGTACTGAAATAAACAAATCCGGACACTGCTTAGACAAACTTGACTAGACTGGACTCCATACAAAAGTCACGGTCAAGCAATGAGTACGGCTTTATACATTAGCTAACTAGGGTTGTCACAATCCTAATTACTAACAAATGCAAGTTTGAGAATTCCAAGTCCGGTTACCTGCCTGCTGCCACCTATTGGTCATGCCGGGAAGTGATTACAGGTGTATCCTTGTGCTCCCACGCGACGATGAAGCTGGAAGAGTGCTCATCTCGACGGATAGCTCCAACCCTTAAATTAAATGTTATAACGACCTAGACCAAAGGCAACAGGTAACTGGGAAATCCTCCCCACCCATGTTCTAATGATCAATCTAGTTATATAATCCTTACCATTTTCTTGGATTCTGGGTGTGGCATTCCGCAGAATCCATCCTAGACATGAGACATACAAGACTGGACAAAAGCGAGAATGTGCACCATAACAAGCCACAACAAGAAAACATAATAAACTGGAAGCTGGAAGTGTGCTACGACGAGCCACTATAGGGAGTGCGCCATGACAGGCCACTATCATGTAAGCAAAGAAAGACATGTACAAGAGTGCACCACAACGGGTCACTATCTAGTAAGCAAAGAAGACATGTAATGAGAGTGCGCCACGACGGGCCACTATCATGTAAGCAAGGAAGACATGTAACAATTATCATAGCTTGTAAGAAAGAATCTATCAAAAGACATATCATGGCATGTGGGAAACAATAATTTAAGCTAAGTATATTTCATAGAAAATGATTGAACATGTGCTAGTGTCAAGTGTATATAGGGTGTACAATCATTTTCTAACTATGCAAGATCATCTAATCATGTTAAGAAATCATTATAATCGAAGAAAATATCAAAAACGGACAAAAACGGACAGAAACGGGCAAAAACAGACAAAAATAGCCTAACCGGATTATCCGGCGGATTATTGCGGATTTTCGGCGGATTTTTTCGAAGTGTCACAGCAAGTTTTGTGGTACAAGTTTGGATTTTTCGACGGATTTCCGCGGATTTCCGACGAATTTTCCGAACCGTCACAGAAAGTTGATTTTTGAACTCAAAACTTGTTTCGGCCATAAAAACTTCATTTTAAATCGAAATTCGGATTTTCAAAAGTCAAAATTGCATAGAATTGAATTCCCTACAACATGGGAGTATTAGTTTTCATAAATCAAAACATTTGATAGATCAATACCTCAAAATACTCCCAAATAGAGGTTCTCGGGACACCGAAATGGGTTCCGATTGCCACCAAACTCAAAATCCATAATATATAAACTATGTGAGGGCCTCATATATGTATATGTGACCAAGATACATGATGGTAACACTAGTATCATTCTTGATACCAAATTTTCTATTTAGTCCATATTGGGTTTTAACAGAAAATCAAACCTTGCTTAAACAAAATTTGGAAACATGCATATATATGAGAATCATAAGGAAAACATATTTTACAAAATGAGTTTAGAACAATTCTAAGTATTTACTACCAAGGAAAATAAAATGACAACAAAAACATTTTTGTTCAAGATTTGGCAAGATGTACTTGCGTAGGTTAAGCTCCAAGCCTAATCTTCTACTCCTCCTCCTAGGGGGTTAGACACCACACCCAAGGCCTCAAGGCCAAGCTCTTGGCAAGCTCCAAGGGGGAGAAAAGGGAAGAAGAAATGAAGAGAGAGTGAAAAGAATGAAAAGAAGGAGGAAAGAGAAAGTGAAATGGTATATATAGAAGGGGGAATTAATCTTAGCCGTCGGATCGTGATCCATGTGAAAATCTAAGTCAATCATGGCCATTCAAACAAAACCAATTATCCATTGGATAATAGGGTGCATCTATACTATTCACGAAAATATCTAAACACTATTCATCAAAATATCTAAAGCACTATTCACGAAAATATCGGAAACACTATTCATAAAAATATCTGAAATCGAAAATATCTAAAATGTGGAAAATCTGTCTGGATGGTATGTCGTCGGTATACTCCGGTATATTGGCTGTATGCCGGCCAAGAAGAAAATCTATAAGTTAGGAATTTTTTTTAAAGCATTACGAAAACCAAAAAAATACGAAATACGCTACAAAATACGTATCCGTATATAAATACCGATACTGTGAGACGAGTCTCACAACTGTCATGGTTCATGGTCCAACCCATGTCCTTATTTGGTTGTTAGGTTGGACTATTGTGCTATGACAGACTATGGACCGAAGTTGCGATCAAAAGTCCTTAACCTGACCATGGTTATAAGATGTATCTTATCTTGACACGATATTGACACTGTTTGTCCTTGTTTGGTTGTGAGGGTGTTGTATTGTCTCGATAATATGGTATAAGCCTATAACTCATGTCCTAGGTCCTTATTTATTGCATTGGTTTATCTCATTCATTATATGCTCCCTTATGGTACTTGCTATTCGGGACCTGACCCCGCTGATTTTGTTTGGCCAGACCTCATAGCAGTGCCAGAGGATTCAGCTTTCTACCCGAAAAATGGTGCACACCATGAGTATGCACGCCAGGGACCATGAGTGGGTTTCTTCTTCACCGCTCTGATATATTCTATTTTGTACTTGGTGTTTAGCCATTGGCACCTATTAGCCGGATGTTCTGGATATTTAGTTTCCTCACATAATTGTAATTAAATCAGACTATAGCTGACTACGATTATGTATTATTGACTCTGGGCATTGTCAAGTCCCAACCCAGGAAATCGTTCTTCCTCGCATCGATTTTGCCCAAAGCAATCGTCCTCGCTTGGGGCGTTATGCTGTATAAGCCTGGAGATGCAGTCGTGCAAGGCAAGATAACAAGTTCTCAAAATGGTAGTCTCAATTTAATACATAAGTAGCGAGAAAAGATGGTGACACATCAGAGTATGCAAAAGAAACACTTTATTGATAATAAAGTAGGTTACAAAGGCTTGAATAGCCCAACTGAATATGCCAATTGGCTTACAACACTCATGATCTCTCTAGCTCATAAAGGATCATGTTTCGTACATTATGTCTTTTATAGCACATCCAAAGACTCTCGGCCGAAACATCTTTATGTTGCATGTCGAACACAATACGGTTGTACGTCTCGAAACGCTAAGGAATTCCATACCTCAGCGCGTCCAAGCGAAGCTCCGCCACGAGCAGACCATCTCTCGAACCTGCAAGCAATCTGGTGGGGGATCAGTACTTATCCTCTCGCGTATCGGTCAAGACCCACTCGCCTAAACCAACACTAAGTAATTTAGTGAAGCATGTATCTTGTTATGTGATTTTTTTTATTATTGTCTTAGGATCAGTTTCATGGCAAGATTCACAGCAGTAAAGCATATTATCGATGGCAATTGAATCATATATGTGTTTAGTACTGTGTCCCTATGAAAGATATTGTTAGCCACATGATAATAAATGAACATAGTGATCGTGCACACATCCGTCTCGAATCGTCAAGCCTGCAAACCAACAACAATTCATATAACCAACCAACTCTAGCAAAATCATAAGGGTGGCAGGACCTGCGCCTGCACCCAATTCTAATCTCAGTCCACCAGCCCTATCTATATGAACTTATGAAGGTTACAGCGTTATGCACCGTAATGGACTGGTATCTCAACATGTAAGCCGGTGGTCGCTTTGGCACGGGTTGCTAGCCCAGTATCCAAAGGAGCCCGACTTACTAGTATTATGGATTATCACATCAATAGCAGGACACCACCCATCTGAATGAAGTGTACCATGAATACTAATCTCAATTCCCTTCGCGGACGAACGGTCCTGGTGGCCTGGTGATCCTACGTTCGAGGGATACCAAAACCCGTGTACAGGTTATCCGAGTCTATTGACCATGCAATACGCGCAAAAGCAAGAGTCGTATCATTCCAACCAAATCTTAAGTTCTCAATATATCATTTGTCTCAACTTAATCTATCTCAAGTTCCAACGACACTATGTCTCAATACATCCATATTGATGCACGATACCCCAATACGCAACATCTACTCAACCGTCAGTTCTGAAGTTATTCACATAATAGCAGTTCTACGAAAATTGTGCCACAACTGCATGCTTCGCGGGCGAAGCGTACCCTTCAATGTTTTGACAGTTTCGTGGCGTTGTACCATAACTTGTCCAATTTACTTATTAAACCAGACACATAGTCTCCGTACATTGATACATGCTCAACGCTATATTTTTAATGTTATAGGCCTAGTGTTCAATGTTTTCTGAGTCGTGCACTTGATGCACATCTCAATTTTGCCTTTTAACGTTATACCATCAATATCCTACTGCGATCCATACCCTTGATGCACGTCACCTCAATTGTTCAATATTCAATGTTCTATCTTAATGTTCGATACACATTAAGACCTTTACTTGCTCTAGCCATACTTGCTAACTTGATAGAAATCTTTACATATAAGGGTACATTTTGTAGGAACGAATCGTAAAGCACAATACTCTAGAGGGGGTGAATAGAGTAGGCAGCAGAATTTAGCTAATTAAAAAGTTAACAACAAGATCACGGAGAATGCATATATCACAAGTAAATAAATGTAAAGGCAGAGATCAAAAAACAAACGCAAAGATAGCGATGTATACTGGTTTTCCTTTGTGAGACTATTCAAGTCGGAAGAACTCTAGCTTCCAGTTGAATCAACTATTGGAAAATACCGCAAGTTTTCATACGAAGTCCTTACAACTTCTACAAACGCGAGCTTTGATACAAAATACTCGACCAACTTCAATTGTTAAAGTGTCTTTCTTCAATCAAGGCTCTGATTACAATCACTCTGAAGCTTCTAGACCGTACCGTACTGGCAAATCGACTAGAGGATTGTAACTGGCTTGGGATCTGAAGTTGAAAACTTTAGAACACTTTGGAAGACGTTTAAGCTTATAGAGAAGAGATGAGAAAGTGAATGCGTGTGTTAAAATGATTGAAATCCTTCTCTATTTATAGGTTTTCCAAAGTCAGAATTTTGATAAAATTCGGACAGAATTTGGGCAGAGTTCTATGAGAAAATCTCGGCAAGTAGCCATTGCATCCGTAACTGCAGGAAGACCAAATTCAAAATCCAATGTACACTAGGCAACTTCGGGCCAAATTCTGGCCGAATTCTCCTTTGTGTATTTTTGAATTTTTGGCCATTTTGAAAACAGTTTTTGGGTTTTGACTTTATGAAAAGTTTTAAGCAGTTAGGAGCTTTTGTAAAATGGGCTGTTTTTTAAAATATATGATATCTTGAAAATATTTTTTTGGTTGCCTATTTGCCAGTACGACTCGGTATACGATGTAATCCTAGACTCAATAAATGTAAAAAATTACATTGCATATAGAAATACAAACTCATACGACAAAATCAGCTTCGGTCTTGAACAGATAGATAATAGTTCTCTGGCAGTTGTCCAAGAGTCCAAATAGCCCATATATCGAGACAAAGTTTGATCAATTATTAAAATCCGGTTCGACCATGACAAATGGGCCAACAATCTCCTCCATTTTGATAATTGACAAACCTTGACCGATATAACATCTTGATTTGAAAACAATCAAAATATTGTACTGTACTGTGTCCTGGAAAAAATTCCTATATCCTGCAAAAGATGTTAGATCATATTTCTCCCCCATTGTCACTTAGCAAAATAATTACAAAGAGAGAAGCTCCCCCACAATTCATGCATAAGGAACAAGCGTTGAAAAAAATTCAAAAAAATATGGATAAACAAATATTTTACAGACAATTTATATGTTGAAGCATAAAGAGAGAGTGTTAGAACAAGATATGAGGAATAATGCTAAACTGAAATAAAATATGCTAAGCAAAGCATAAAACAGATGTTCATAATACATCATCTCAGTCAACACAGTCTCAGTGAAAAAAAAGATAAAAGTACTAAATGATATCTTGGAATGTCGAAGCATTTTCAAGTAAACATATACATAATAAAGTCTCAACATATACACAAAATACATCATGTCTAAATCACATATCCTCTGGGTCATCATCGTCAGTAGTGCCAGCAGTACCACCATGTCCGGATGGAACAACTCTAGAAGTGCCAGCTCCAGAAGGGTGTGGAGTAGCACCAGAACCATGGTACCAATTATATGCATTATCGGGCTGAAAGAAAGTATGGACCGCCTCATCCTCATAGCGGTATCCCAAAACAGCTGGATCTCTAGGAAGAGAACTGACAGAATGTCCAGTCTGAGCGAATCAGAGGTCGATAAAAGAATTGGCGAGAGCCTGAAACCGACTGGCATCACGGAACTCGCGTTCCCTAGATGTGTCAGTAATAAACGCTCACAAATCTGAAAGATGCTGATGGATACCCTCAAATGACATAGGATAATCCTGAGGAGGTGGAGCAGGAGCAGTAGGAGGAGCAGGAGGAGCGGCTGTGCTACGACGTGACAGCTGAAGATACTTAGGCTCAGAGTCCAGAGCACAAGTGGATAGGTCAATATCAAAACGCTAGAAGATGAGAGGGATAATCATCGCATAAGAGAGGTGGCGATCCCTTCCGCGACAACGACCCATCATCTGAATAATAGTCCTGGGAATAGAAAATGGAATCCCTTTACGAATATGATAAAGGGCAGATAGTTCAAGTGTGGTTACATTATCTTTTGAAGTGGATTTGGATAAAATGGTAGAGTAGATGATGCGGTGCAACTCATAGTTGAATAAGTTCAAGTTTGCAGCCTTGAGCTTACCAGAACGAACACGGGCAGGAGAACAGAGTTCGTTCTTGAAACTGATTAGAGTCATACCTTCGGAAAAATCAATTCAGTAATATCATCAAGCGGGGCACCTTCGTTAGGAACAACAAGGATTTCCGCTAAAAGGACAACATTAAACTCGATATTGATTCCACCGATACGAGGTCTAACAGCAAAAGTGTCCAATATGAAGTTGCAATAGAACAGTCTAATGGCATTAGTAGCTATAGGGAATTTTTGGGTGACAAGTCTGTGTAACCATAATACCTCAAATAATGGACGATGTTCAGAAAATACAGTCCATTTAATCGGGGCTCCGGTGCATATGTTACGCATCGTAAAATCGGTGTACCATAACAAAGATTGATCTTGAGTTCCAAAGTAGAACTCATTAAATGTACCGTCGGCCGATTGGACCGAGAAAAAGAGTGAATCCACGTGAGGATTTGAAGACGAAGCTTCTTCACTTGCTTGGGTCTTCTTCCTCTTGGAGGGATTGAAACGCATAAGGATTTTCTCCCAAAAAGTAATGAAATACTAATGAATTAAAAGATAGGGAAGGAGGAGTTTATAACTTCCAAGATTGGAGTATATGGTAGAGGACAAGAATCTCCGCACGAATCCAAAGTTTGGATGGAAATCTCCAAGTAGATGGGAGCAAAAGCTTGGAGAAAGACTAGGATTTAAAGGGGCTCTTGGGCGGCAGCTGCTGTGATAGAGGAGTTTTGGAGAAGATGAGAAGAAGGGGACCTCGGATTCTGACTTAAAAATATACACCATTAACCGAACTCTAGCCGAACTCGGGCCAAATTCTGGCCGAGTTCGCCTAGGGTTATGTGGATGTGATTTTCAAACAAAAATGTTTTAGGCCACTTTCTTTGTATCAACTCTTTTCAATTATTTAATTCCAAGTTTAGTTATTTTAGATTTCAATTAATATAGTTAATATTATTTTACAAATTAAATTTTGTTACACATCGACTGTTTCAGATTAGTTGTATGGGTACTGTCCCAGCTAACGAGAGTTCACCGGAGAATAATTAAATTCTGCTTCGCTTTGACCGTAGTCGTGGTGACAAACAAACCCTTTGTAGGCTTGTCTCAAAAACAGTTTTTGAGTATTGAAAAATAATCTATAAGACAAGATTAATTAATATTATTGATATCTAAAATTTTTAATTCTCGACGTAAATAATTGAAACGATCTTCCGCTAATAGTTCTATAAAGATATCAGCTAGTTGATTCTCAGTGTCTATATATACAAGGTTTATATCTCCATTTTGTTGATGATCTCTAAGAAAATGATGTCGAATCTCAATATGCTTAGTGCGAGAGTGACATACTGGATTCTTAGTCAAATTAATAGTACTAGTGTTGTCACAAAAATGGGTATGTATGTGTATAGTAAACCAAAGTTTTCTAGGGTTTGCTTCATCCATAAAATTTGTGCACAACAACGTCCTGCGGCGATATATTCAGCCTTAGTTGTTGATAATACGACAGAATTTTGTTTCTTGCTAAACCAAGAGACTAGAGCCTTGCCTAGGAAATGACATGTGTAGCTGGTACTTTTTTTATCCACTTTGTATCCAGCAAAATTAGCATCCGAGTAACCGATTAGGTCAAACGATGTGGTTTTGGGATACCATAAGCCGAAAGAAGAAGTGCATTTAAGGTATCGAAAGATATGCTTAACCGTGCACAAATGTCATTCCTTAGGGTTAGCTTGAAAACGTCACAAGCAAATGCTAAACATTATATCTGGACGACTAGCAGTTAAATAAAGTAAACTACCAATCATACCTCGATACTTACGTATGTCGAGTGGTTTGCCTTGTTTATCAATATCAAGCTTAGTTGAAGTTGCCATCGGAGTGCCAAGTGGTTTGACTGTTTCCAGATCGAACTTCTTCAATAAATCATTTGTGTACTTGGCTTGATTAATGAACGTCCCATTGTTGGTTTGTTTGATTTGTAGTCCAAGAAAGAATTTCAGTTATGTCACGCTCCGCTCTCGAATAATCGGGTATGGGCCGATGCATGCCCGACCTACACTGTTGTTGACAGCGGTAGTGAGCCGTCTAGTCATCAATAACAAGAATAATCTCATCACAGCATCTAATCTCGGAATCTATACTAACCATCACAACAATCCAATATCCAGCAGTTATTACAGCCTTTACATGAATGACCGGGTACAAAGCCGGTAATGAAGGATAAGGCTAACACTAGGCCTGCTATATCAATACAACCAATCAAAGGACATCCTATACATCAATCTAAACTACATTTCGGGAATATAGTCCCGGTCCTTAGTAGCATCAGGAGTGTGCTCCACTACTGGGCCATTCATCTGCAGTCCATAACAGTCTAGAGGATCACCTGTAAACAACAGTCCAGTCAGGATGGAGCAAAGCACAATGTAACTCAATAAAACTCACCATGAAGATCAATGGAACGGTATATCAAAATATAAAAGGAAGACGGAGAAGAAGATGAATAATAAGCATGCACTAGCTACGTGTATATGTGCAATTGGACGTTATCAATATATGGGGACTAATATGTAATCAGGCATATAGAATATGCTATCAGTCAATTAATAATCAGGCATGTCTGACGACAATGCTATCAGTCACGCAATAATCAGGCATGTCTGACGACAATGCTATCAGTCACGCATGAAATAGACATCAGGCATGCGGTATATGCTATAAGGCAATATTTGTCCAATATTAGTCAATCATATGTCTCTAGAATGTCTCCTACCCGACACGAGAAATAATGCAATCAATCGGGAACAAGTACAATAATGAAATAAGACAATGTAGGTACAATGCATGCAATGATGGTAATACTGAGTACATGTACTTTCCTCGATAACGGGTTTTGTCCAAGTCTTCTAGATCATCTAGAAGCAGGAAATTATTATTAGAATTAACTAAATAATTCCTAATCCATTCTACAGACTATTATCATCTAATCCTAGTCATTACTATGTCCCATGGCCACCTAAATCCAACATTTCAAACAAGCCAAGGATAGTAATCCTGGCCAAAACCTTATTCCTTATATTTACTGGCTCACTAGGTGTCACCCCCAGTTTTCAGAAACAGGGGTATTTTTATCATTTTTCATTTTAGAATATTTTAAAATTATTTATTTATTTATGATATTATTTTGGGGTTATTTAAGTCGGGTTCGAATTTCAACTCAATCCGACTTGTATCGGGGACCCGGGATAGTTTTGACTCTAGTAGGATCCACACACTAGTTAGCCATGGCCCACATGATAATTATTTTAGTTAGTGGTTAGACTAATTATTTATGGATAGGGTTGGTTAGTTTAGAGACTTAAATCATGACTAATTTGATCTCAACCTTTAACCCTCTCCTAATATTAATTAATAGGATTAGTGGGGGGCTATTTTGGACTTTTAATAGGGGGACACATGGCCCATTATGGCCAGTCACAATAAGGATAGGGTTGAGCCTCCCATTTGTCATTATCCATCTATTTTTCTCTCTCATGTTCTTCCCCAAATTTCTAGAGAGCCACCTCCATTGATTTCATCTCCAAATCCATCATTTCTTCCCCCAAATTTTCTTCTTTCCTTCTCTACTCAAGCCAAGGAGGAAGCTAGCCAAGTTTGGGAGGATTCGGAGCTCGTTCGTGTCCTTTTGGAATCTCTACGTGTCGGTGTCGTGTCGGAAGGCTTTTCCTTTGAATCTCTCTTCCGGAAGGTATAATCTCTCCTCTAAACCACCCCTACATGCATATAGAAATATTTTGAACCTGTAGAAATGACCCCCATGGTTGTATCTCCATTTGTGTCCATTTCATGTCCATTTGGAGGTCATATGAGTGTCCTTTGTGTCCATGTGGGAAACCCCCAATTTTGGACACACAATGTGGTTAATATTTGTGTGAATGAATATTCCTATTTTAATTTCAGATTTTAGATTCCTAGAATATTGCTCTTAGTGTTTTATATATGTATATATTTTTATGGTTATATATTTATATGTATATGTGTCTCTCTATACATATATATATATATATATATATATATATATATATATATATATATATATGTACGCATATATATATAGATGGTGTGTCAAGATATATATTTGTGTTTGTGTGTGTGTATGTGTTTGTTTTGAATGAGATTAGAGAGTGGTAGAGGGATAGAGAGAGTGGGATTAAGAGTGAAGGAGGGGGCGATTTAGAGCCTGCTGCAACAGTAGTGGCTGTTGGGTTTAGTCCCCACAAGGGGGACTGATTCTTGGACTGGACAGTCCCCAAAGGGGACTGTCATTGCTGTTTTCACAGCAGTTTGGAGGATTAGCCCCATGTAACTGCCCATTTCAGGCCCCCCCAAAACCTGTCCTTAACTGCCTATTAGCAGTTCATGAATGACCATAAAACAGTCCTTAAACTGTCCTTTGTTTCAGTCCCAATTAGAAACCCCAAAACACCCTTGTACAGCCCCTTGTTCAGCCTATTTAAGCCCTCCCAAAACCTGTCACATTTAATCCTAAACCAGCCCTTGTTAGTCCCCATAAACCAGCCCCAAACCTGTCCAAATCAGTGCCAATTCAGCCCTTGGTTCAGTCCTTAACAGCCCTCTTAGTTAGCCTAATGGTTGTCCCCAAAATAGTCCATGTTAGCCCCCATATGCTGTCCAATTTTAGTCCCATTAACACTCCAAATCAGTCCCATTTGAAGCCCCCATTTCAGTCTACAATTTGTCCCAAGTCTAGCCTATAGTTCAGCCAACACATCAGCCCCTTACCTGTCCTTAAACCCATACATAGCTCTCCATTTTAGCACCCTATATGGCTGTCCCCAACTGTCTAAAACCTGTCCTAACATGTCCTAAAATAGTCCCTAAAACCTGACATGGCTGCCCCATCTAATCCCCTTTGATACACCCCCAAACTTAGTCCCTTAGCCCAGCAAATTCCTGTCCAAACTAGTCCATACATGCCCCTAAACACAAGCCAAATGGCTGTCCAAAATTAGTCCATTTACATCCCTTAACCTGTCCCAAAATATGTCCTAATATCATCCAAATAAGCCTTGTGTGTGTGTGTGTGAGCTTAGAGTGTGTGTATGTGAGTATATATGTATCCTATAGGTGTTAGCCCATATGTAAACCTATAGGTAGAGCCTATATGTGACCATGTGTGAGTGAGAGAGTGAGTAAATTGGTGTGTATGTGAGTGTTTGGGTAAATGTGAGAATGGTACAAGGGTAAAGGTAAGGTAATGGGTAAATGACCACATGTGTTCTAAGATAGATTAGATATCTAGGAAACCCATGTATCTTGGTAGATAACCCTTAGATAGGATAGTATCTAACTACCCTAGGGAGCCTAGGCTAGTATCCTGAGAATTAGCGGGGTTCCTTTGTATTGAGCAAGGTAATCGGGATTACCTTGGTAAGGGTAATGTAGGTTTTACCTAGAACTAAGGTATCTGAGTTTAGAGTCTAAGATATGGTTAGAACTTGGTTTCCTTGGTTGGTAATGATCAAATATAGTACTCCTAGACTAGTTTTGACTTCGGTTGACCATTTTGACCAAAAGTCAACAAAAGTCAACCGAGAGTCAAACTTAGCCTTTAAGCAACTAGATTTGACCAAAACCAAACCAGAGTTGACCAGTTGACTAAAAGTCAATAGTTGGTCAACATTAGACTTGTTTGACCTAGTATTGACCTAGAGTTGACTAGAGTTGACTAGAGTTGACCAGAGTTGACCAGGGTTGACCAGGGTTGACCAGTTGACCAAAAGTCAACTGTAAGTCAACCTTTGACCCCGTTTGACCTAGTTTGACTTGGATTAACTTCCAGTAACCTGGTATGACCTAGTATGAACCAGTATGACCTAGTATGAGTCAGTTTGACCTAGATTGACCTAGTTTTGACTTAGACTTGTATATCATGACTATATTAGCTTTCCTTTCATTATTAAACCCTGTTCGACTCATAGTATCTTATTTTAGGTCTGTGATTACTCTGAGCGTCTGTTCACCTTATCAGCTCAGGACCACAGGCGAGTACATTTACTGATAGTTTTCATTGTCTTAATATCTGCTATATCCGATTCAGTTGTAGTGTCTTACTCGATTTCTAGTCACGATAGTTCACGGACTAGTATACATTGGATCATGACATGGGATGTTGTTCCTAAATTTTTATGGTATATTGGTACATATTCTGTCTTATTTCCATGTATTGGTATAGACACCGATTCCAAAGGGGACTTGCTACCCTCTTATGGAATCCCGTGTCATGACGTGTCATGTTCAGATCCATTATACTATTCGGGGATGGGAGAGTTATTAGTGGTTGTGTGATCAAAATTCCAACATTGTTCTATTGTACACATTGTTCATAGCTATACCCTCGCCTCACGACGGGTAAAGCCTTACCCTACATCGTTCATAGCTTTCCATGGTGACCGGCCTTACCGCTCTATTGTACACATTGTTTATAGCCGGTCAGATGGAAAGCCTGATCATATTTTTCTAAGCCGATCACATAACGCACTAATAATTCAAGGCACCTTTTATATTTATTATCGTTGGAGACTAAGTTCTGTTCGGGAGAAGGGTTACAGCCCCGGTCCTTGTTTGGTTTAGGGGTTGTAACTCGGCTTCCGAATAGTTCCCAAGTCGTCCTATATATATATTGTCGTCCTATTCAGTACTCACATCTCGATATATATTTCCTGTTGATTTTATCTTGTATTTTATTACACTATCTCTTATAGAATTTATCAATTCATATGGAACTGCTATTGGTGTTTGTACTTGCTCATTTTCCTGACAGGATACCGTTAACATATTACAGATGATTCTAAGGCAGATTGCCCGACCTATTATGGGGTCGAGTCTGATGGAGTAGACCCGGACTGTGGCTTGTTAGTAGAGCCACTAGACTTTGCTCACCCTGAGTAGTATAGCTTAGTTAGGTTTGCCTGGCCTGCGAGCCAGCTAGTACTTTTCAGACTGTAGTAGTTATATATATTTTCTGTGACTCTGTGATGTTATGTATAGCTCTGGACTTGTGTGGATCTTGGACTTATTCCTGTTTTTATCTATCATATTTTTCTTTCTATGCTATCTACCTTAGTTTTACATTTGTGATTGAGACTGTATTGCTATGTCACCACCATTCGAAGTGTATATACTATACAGGTACCTTTATCTGTTTAGTTGTAGTATTTATAGATGACTTAGACATCGTTCTACCGCCGATGCTGCGGCGTAGGCTGAACGTAACCACGTACTCGTGCCCCTAATCAGGGTGCGGGTCGTGACACCAGGTGCTTTCAATTCGAACTCACATAGAACATTCAAGGTTCAAAAATAATCTAATTCTAACGGTCTAAATTTTAAATCTATTCCCAAACACATCCCTGCTGCAATATAGTTGCTCTCTAACATCAAGAACTATCTCCTGGCACTTGTCCTAATGATACCATACATCTGTGTCTCGAAATCTCTCTCTGGACAAGTGGACACAGAGTCCCTTCTCTTCACACCTTCTGGTACTAGAAGTCGACCTTATTGATACTTTTGTACCGTATCCCCTCTCGACACGATTACCATGCAGATTGTTCTCCCACCCATTGCTATATCCAGTGAGCACAGAAAAGAGGAAAGTATACCCGAGTGATCATTAATCCTAGGAAGTCCGTCTCACCAAGTGAATAATCTATCCACATTAGATCATATCGTCATATCAAGAGGTAATAGTGTACCTATAGGGATTTGACAAACTATCAAAATTAATAACCCTCATATAAATTGCATAGCCTAGACTACCCATCGGTAAATTTGTATAAGGGACTCCTAGTCCTAGTCATTCTCTTAAATTAAATTAACCCTAATTCGTGAATTAGCACTTCCTAGTCGCAGGCTTGCAATAGTACAACTAACTTAAGTACTATCACGAGTTCACATGATTTGCAAAAACAGACCTGCATGGGCCACCACAAAAACTTGTCACGACCCGCACCCATTTTTTTTCGGATATGAGACGTGTCCAAGCCAGCCTACACCGCAGTGTCGGCGGTAGAACGCTGTATAGCCACAATGCTCAAAATTACAAGTAATGCTCATTCACAAATTTAATTTAATTTACAATGATCACAAGTTTAACATTTGCAGAAAAATATAAACTTTACAAATATTGAATGACTACAACTCAACTATCTAGCTAAACTCTAGGCTTTTGTCTGCAAGTACTCCCGTATCTTCCATGCTAAGTGAATCCACGGCTAACCTAAAAAATATTGGTTTTCAGTCAGGAATGGAATGAGCACAATTCACTGAATGTAATTTCAATAAATAAAAATGACTATACCACAGAGGTTAGACATCAATTACATGTTTTTGAAAAAAAAACAGAAAGGATGGAAAATCAATAGCAATAGACAAAAATACTTTCCCCACTGTTAGAAGTACCTTTGATATGTGATCAGTCTGGAACACTACACGCGAGGTCTACGAGGTCTACTTGTACGAAAAATAAACAATGTCTACGAGGTCAACTTGCAGAAAATAAACAATGTCTACGAGGTCTACTTGCAGAAAATAAACAATGTTTACGAGGTCTACTTGCAGAAAATAAACAATGTCTACGATGTCTACTTGCGGAAAATAAACAATGTCTACGAGGTCTACTGCATGAAAATAAACAATATCTACGAGGTCTACTGCATGAAAATAAACAATATCTACGGTCGGATCACACATCATTGGTACTTCTCATTCTCGACTCAACAATTTATAATAGAATATAAAAATTACATAATCAATGGCCAATCAATGAAATATAGTGAAGATCAATATTGAAATGCAGACAATAAACTGTACTCGCCTGTTGTCCTGTGCTGGTGAAACCGATAATCTGAGTCACTTAGTGTACCACAATAGTCAAAACTCGTACACAGTCTTCGAATGCTGAAATAGACATTACCAATGTTCTCAGAATAGTCAAATTAGCTAGGATTTTCTGTCTTAAGTCCAATTCTGGACACAGGGGCAAAACAGTAATTTTGGGTCAAAACGGTATCCGCCGTTGGATCCGCTTTGCACCGAAAAGCGTGCCAGAGTTAATGGTCTCTAAAGTTGTCAAACTATGTCTACGAATTCGTTTTGATGATACGAATCCAACCGTATGTCTAAAGTTGGATTCCGGTGGGCCGTGCACAAAATCACCCGTTGAATCGGACCGTGGGGCCCGCAAAACGACGATCCAGGCAACTGTCTCAGAATTGGACCAAACTCGGCATACATGACCAAAAAAATGATACGGTCCTGTTGGCGTAAGTTTCGTCTTGATCTGACGAACATGCACAAAGTAATTGGGAAACTTGCACAGAGGCCGATACGGTGAATTTTGACGGATACGCATCAAATTCATCGCGCACACGCGACCAGTTTGAATTCCGTCAAAGCCCACACGTCCACGAAGCCATTATGCACCTTTCGATGCTTACGATTCGCGACCACGTCGCCCGGATTGGTAGGACGCACGTTGGATCCGAAGAATTTCTAGTTTATGAAAAAAATTTATCGTATTTTTTTCGATTTTTACGAATAAATAACTTTATGTTTAAACAATTATAAATAAAAGTAAAAATAGGGTTTCAATCTCATATAGGTTGTCACTAGACCTATTCAAGCACAATTTTGGAAAAGTCGAAGGATTGGCGAGGAAACGCCTTCCAACCTGGGTGTTGGGACTGCTCGATCCCCTGTTTATGAACAGGTTTTCGATCGGTTTTGGCATCGATTCTTCACCGGGTTTGATAAAGATTTAACAATCTAATTTATGGAATTCACACTCGGTTATGTTGACGATGTGCCTGCGAAGACGACGCACAAAACGGCACAACGAGGCGACCGAAAATGCGCCACGAAGTTAGGGGTTCGGGCTGCCAACGCTGCTGCTGTGTGCGGTTTGCACCCGCGTGTTTGGCCGGCGGTCGGCCACCACGGCGGCTAGTGGCTGTGTGCACATGGCGGAGCCATAGGGGTGCGCGTGCGTCTGGAGGGCGAGGTCGAGTGTCCGGCTAGGGTTTCCCTTTTCTTCTTGTTCCCGATCTCGAACTGTTGCTCGCGCATATATAGGGGTGTCCTGCTCGGGTTTAGAGGATGAGGGTCGGGTCTGTTGGCCGGTAGGCTGTGGGTTTGCTGGGCCCGGGCTGAGGGGGAGGGCCCAGGGCTTGTGTGGGCTGTTCTTGGTTCGAGCATTGGGGGGGAATTAGTATGGGGTTTTTCTTTTTTTTTCTTTTTTACTACATGTATATATGTTTTTATTAATATATTTTTTATTACATATATATGATAATATATAGATATATACGTAATATATATAGATAATACACACATAAATATATAACATAAATATATATACATACTTTATTTTATATTAATACTGAGAGTATAATATTTTACAATATTTAAGAGGCATCCATAATACCTATATATTATATATAACTAATATATTTTCCATAAAATATAAATAAACCTCAATATTATCTATTCCTATGAAGACTAATATAATATTTTCCATAAAATATAAA
>JANAVB010000837.1:0-22239 GCA_029216955.1 Iris pallida
TAGACATTAGTCGCAAGAGAAGCGCCCAACCGAAATCCAAAAATCCAAACCAAACCCAAACTGAAATGAGTCATAACCGAACCAAACCGATATAATTGGTTCGGTTTGTTCAGTTGGGACTTATTTTACCATTTAATGGTCGGACCTAAAGTTGGGCTTGTGGTTACAATATATCAAAAAATGCAAACTCGAAAATGCAAAAGAAATTGTAGAGTGCATATCAAAAAAATAGAATTAGGATTCTCATTTCTCTCAAGGCGGAAAGCAAGAGAGGAGAAAAGAGAAATGAAAAAATAGGGTTAGGTTATAAAATTTAATATATATACTAGGGTTAGATGTGAAGGTATTTAGGTAATTTAGTAATTCTTATTCGGTTTTGGACCCACCCGGAAACCCTAAACTGAAACCTAAACTCAGAACCGAATTTGGACAATTCCAGAACTGAACCCGAACCGAAAAGTTTCCAAACCTAACCGAATCCCTTATTCAGTTCGGCTCGGTTCTCAGTCCAAAATCAAAAATAATGCTCAGCCCTATACGGATGTTGATTTTCTCTATTTATGTATCATTCAGATCTATTGTCCTGATTGAGAGAACTTGGAGGTATTTGTGGGCTAGAGTTAGAGTTGGAGAGTTGAGAGATGCCGTGCCACTTGTATTCCTCTTTTCTGAAATTAGCAGAAGTGTAGAACCATCTCCGATCTTCACCGTGGAGTAGGTCACCTTGACAGAACCACGTTAAAGCTTTGTGTTTGTCGTATTGGTTCTCCCTATTTTTCGTTAATTTAACTGCCAACATGTTTTTCTATGATTCCTACATGCTCCGAAACTCGAGGCTGTCATCCAACACTTGATGGTGACATACTCCACCTTATAACCAGGCCTTCGCATAGCAAAAAAAATCCTCAGGACCACATCACAAAAACATACAAATTTCCCTAAATATTAGGATCCAAAGATGCATCAAGTGAAGACTGTTATAGCCATCAAAAACCTAGCTATTCACAGACTTGGAACAAACCCCACTGTACCATAATGATAATAGGCTGATTTTACATTATCTCATTAGGATGCCTTTTGTGGTATAAGTTACACAACCAGAACCCAAATGCTCATAGCAACTCAGCCAATTCCTAGGAAAAGTTTACTAGCAGAAATGGAGTGTGCCCGGTATTGTTGTATCACATATGGAGACTTCTTTAGCATGAGAACATTCACCAATATTCTCTTAGTAGGTTTGAGTAAATTCATAACTAAAACGTCAATGAACAACTACATCGAAGGGAAATATCAGAAATTGGAATTTTGTAAGTACTGCTGTGTGTCATATGGTGAAGTTTCTAGGTTTTACTGCATAGTAGACCAGTGCACTTAGGATGGCTAAGTAGTACTAATAAAAATTACATAAATTACACTGAATGAAGAAATGGATGATGTATATAATAAAAAAAAACTAACCTGTCCATCTTGGTATATTAGGCAGAAGCTTCAATATATGCAACAGCTTGATACCTATTACAGCTCGAAGGAAAAGATGACATTAGATCATAAAGATAGTGGAAGTGACAAATGCAGTAAGGTAAGTTCACAGAACAGGCGTTGGCACTCCGGTACAGACAATACTTCGTGCAGCCTCCAGCTGCCTAGGGGAGGGGAGGACTGCATGAGATTTTGGCAATTTCTCGTGCCCAAGATCTCATGCAACCCCCTATTTGCATGGACAACAGGGGTCTGCACTAAATATTTGGCCGCAGGGGATTCATTCCCCACAGAACAGTCCCAGAAAAAAACATCCAATGAGCAGTTTCCATGCCATTACCTGAATGTCACAGTGATATAACAAAATGTTCTCCCTTCAATTGAAGGTTCACAGTCAAGGCATTGGTCAAGAATGTTTTGCGGAAACAGGAAGAAAGAAATAACCGACAAAGACATTGGGTACATGTAGAACAGTAGAAGGCGTCAGGTTAGAATTGTAAACTTGGAAAGAGATGATTCTATATTGGTAGTACCAGTTAAAAGCACGCCTAGTTCGGATTTATTTTTGTAAACTTCTTATCCAACTAAAAATAAGTGTCTTAGGATATAATCCATTGCTGCATTTGTTATATGTAAGCTTGGTTATTCAGAATGCCGATTTATTTATTGGCAAATTAACTTTGTAAAAATATAAAAAAGGAATTACCGTTCTTAAAAGTTCTCCTAGAATATGACTGATAGAATAGTTACAAATATAAGATGCAGTCGTAACTCCAAATTAAGTAATTCTATTTCCTAACCATCAAATGCCTTGTCTTAGGAAACTAATTTGTTTAAATAAAGTATTAGAGTTTATCTATGGGAGTGGAAAAAAGAATTGTGAAATAGAATGGAGGAAGAAGAGATGAGCATGGTTACATAAAAAGGGGGAAGTTGACGATAAAAGTAGATAGAATCACTAGCTCTTGTTTGGTATCTATGATCCTTCAACATTCTCTATAGATTATTTTTGCCTTCTAGCTAACAAAATTAAACTTAAGCTATCATGAACAGGAGGGGGAAAAAAGATATATTGGCAAGCTTCGTGCTACTTACCCAAGACTAAGAAGACCTGCAACTGTGCTGACACTGATATCAAAATCTACTTTGGGTTGTATAATGAAGTTCCCTTCAATTATAGGCTATCCAAAAGAAGAACTTATGAGCATCCTGCATGAAATGCCATACTATACATGAAAAATAATCTGCTGACCTCCCGTATCAACAACGCGAATCTTCCTTCACATATTCTAACTCGAATGCACTCACTTTCTGCCAACTGCCCATTAGAAGGTGTTCCAGGAAGCCTTAGATATACATCAATGAAGTTTTGGACAGAGCTACAAACTTTGCCTGAGTCAAGTACTTTCAGTATGTCTTGATATGTCACCTACAATGTGTTAAGCGAGTCAAAAGATTATGATGAATATACTAGCTTAAATGGCATACAAATCCATAAGTGGTTCCTTTTCCCTTTTCTTTTTCTTGGGATCTATGATGATGCGTAAATGTATATTAGTAGGTATATATTTATGTATGTTCATGCACACATATGTAGGTTCTAATTGTGCAATTATGCAAGTATGTATGTAACTGAGGAGAGATGACCTGCTTGTTACTTTTCAGTACAAATAGTGAACTTTCTGGAGAAAGTACAGGATCAAAGTCATTTCGAATCTTGAGCTGCAAAAACAGACATAGATATGAATGCTCCTAAAACACTTCAATTTTAACATTAGACAATCTCACATAGATAATAAAAATTACAGAATGTAGAAGAAAAACACTAAGTTAAAATTTTCTGAATGTACCAACATGTGCATGGACAAGATGTGGCTCAATGTGATGCTGAAACATTGGAAATAGTCGTCATGATTTCGTCCTGACTTATTGAATAACCAATGCGGTTTTTGTCCCTCTGGACTCTAGCAATAAGGTGTGAATGGACGCCACCAACCTATATTTGGTTTCAAATTTAGCGAGAGCATTTAAGCACTTCACTAAGAATAAACCAACTAAAGAAGGATCTATCTATTAATCAGAGAGCTTAGGATTTGTGTCTCACAACAGCAATCCACAAGTCTAGTGATTTCCGTATGTCCGGGTGCAATGCATATACGCCTTCAAAAATGACCTGGTAAGATTAAAGATATTAAGACAAAGCTTAAATTAACAATGTTGATGAGACTGATCAAAAAGCTGACATACATTAACTTAATTGTGAAAAACAATTAAGTAAAATGTAGTATTACTTTAAAAAGCAAAATATGAGTGGTAAAATATAATTTATTTATTTTTACCAACTTTGCTTCAAGAAAATCAATAGAATCCCACAGAAAAACAGCTCACAGATACTGTTTTTAGTTTTTGCATGTACTATGTTCATCTAGAATGTAGAAATTCAGAAGTTTGGTTAAGGGGCGATAAGAAATAAATATTACTTAGCTTCACTATATAATGTTATACTAATAGATTGTTTCTGTTGAGAGTTGGAATTAGTCAGCTATAATGAATTAATTCATTAGGGCTCTAGGCCAAGCAAATATAGGAGATACAAAAGTGAACAAGAATGCAATAGTTGGAAAACATAAAGAGGAAAATAGACACTCTTTCCATTGTCTCCCCGCCCAAACACCACCCCCCCACCCCCCCCCCCCCCCCCCCCCCCACCCAAGTCCAGCTTAGAGAAAAATTGTAGAAACATCTGAGAGAAAGAGTTGAGGCCTTTTTATGTTGAGAGTTGGAACTACTCAACTAAAATAGGTTAATTCATTAGGGCTTTATGCCAAGCAATATATAGGATGAGAACAAAGTTGGATAGCTTTGTAAATTGTCCAATATGTAGCAAATGACAACAGAATAATATCTACTAAAGAGTAGACATAAAATGATAAACGAAAAAAATAAAGAGGAAGATAGACACTTTACAGTTTCATATCACTTTTAGATGTTCAACAGGTAAGAAATAGCAATTAGCACCCCTGAAGAGAGCACAGTGAGAGCTTAAGCAAAAATTATAATTCAGATCATTCATGAAAATGACAATGTGTTGCCGACTCAGGTTTGGGAAATTTGTTCTTCATTTTGAAGTATGTAAAGTGCTATATGTTTCTATAACTATAAGATGATTTTCTTAATCTAACTTTCCAAAATTTTATGTGTGCTTCCCTACTTCTCTATACATATATATCATCACAATTCTTCATGATCAGTAGAACCCGTACATAATTACTTTAAAGATTCAGCTTATCTACTTATTCCGGTAAGATAGACAAGTAAGATAAGGTTGGATTTCAAATGGAATCTATGGGTAAGTCTAAAGTTATTGAATGAAAAATATGTAACCCCATTCATAAGTATCTAAAATTTGTATGTCTATAATCTTCTACAAACATATTAACATATATTAATTTCTTTGTACATTATCATTACCTTATAAAATCTTCAACAATATTTTATTGACAATTACTTATATATATAAATATATCAAATATTATATATATATATATATATATATATATATATATATATATATATATATATATTAGAATATAATAAATAAAAATTTATTAATATCTTGAGAGTCTACTAATTGGTATTGTTTTATGATGCATGACGCCTCATATATTCCAAGTTTGGTTAGCTATTTTTTAACATAAGAATACAAAGAACTAAATAGAAATTGTGAAATTTCAAAGAAGGGAGAAGATGAGATAAGAAAAATAAGAGACGAGAGTGCAAGCACATAAAATCCTAAGTTGACCTCATGTATATTTATATTAATATATGATAATAAATATACCCACAACTACTTGATTGTACCCACATAAGAAAATAAGACTTATGACTCTAACCTCCCCTTAAGCTGAGCATAGAGATCTAACATGCCCAACTTGCTACATAAATCAGAAATGAACTACAAGCAAGAGTGTTGGTGAGAATATCATCCAACTAATTATTAGACCGAACATGTGGAGTGACAATATATTTTTTTCATCACATGAATAAAGTGACAAACAACCTCGATATGTTCAGTCCGCTCATTAAACACGGGATTATTGCGATAAAAATTGATGATGTATTGTCATAATACATCTCCATAGAGATGGGAACAATAATTCTCATTTCATGAAGAAGAGAGCGCACCCACATCATCTCATAAGCTTTATGAGACATAGTACAATATTCGGCCTATTTACTAGAACGAGCCGCAACAGTCTTCTTCTTACTGCGGCATGTCACAAGATTACTCCCAACAAATGTACAATATGTAGAAGTACACCTCTAATCGCTCTGACTCCATTCCCAGTCTACATCACCGAAGACTGTCACCATAAGAGTCCGTAATGGTTTACAATTCTTTCCAGGTGCACCCTTTAAGTATCGTAAAATGCGAGATATAGTCACCCAATATGGATGTCGAGGGGCCTGTATAAATTGATTAACTACTCAAACCGCATAGGTGATATCTGATCGTGCAATAGTAAGGTAGATAAGCTTCACAACCAACTATCTATACAGTTTAATATCCTTATGCCAGCATCAAGTTTGACATAAGAATTCATAAGAGTATCAAGAGTCGAGAGTCCAACATCCCTATCACTAAAAGCAAATAAAAATACTTGTGTTGCGACAGATAGAGACCCATCTTAGATAGAGCAACTTTGATTCCAAGAAAATAACAGAGAGTACCTAAATCCTTAGTATGAAACATATGGCTAAGGTAGGCTTTTAAGTCGAAAATACCAACATAGTCACTCCCAGATACAATGACATCATCAACATAAACAATCAACAATAACACCAAATATAGAATATCGGACAACATTGAATGATCTGACGTGGTGCGCCAAAATCCATACTGAATGAGAACTAAACTGAACTTATCAAACCAAGCTCAAGGAGATTGTTTCAGCCCGTATAAAACCTTCTTTCAGTCGACACACCAAATTGTCACTACCATACAATATATTCTGGTGGTTGATCTATATAAACCTCCTCATGAAAGTCAAAACATTATTGATGTCTAACTGATACATAGGTTATTGGTATTTAACGACCACATAGATAAGAATGCAAATAGAATTAAGCCGAGCCAACAGGAGAGTCTTCATATAATCCATACCATGTGTCTAAGTATACTCTTTTGTAACCAATGCGTCTTGAGGTGCTCAACAAAACCATTTAGATGATAATTACAACCCACAGCTTGCTTTCCAACGAGAAGCGAGATAAGCTCCCTAAGTCTGATTTTGATACAATACAGACATCTCCTCGTCCATTGCACTTCTCCAACCAAAAGATGACATAGCTTGCTTATAAGTATTAGGAATGGAAAAAGAAGACAATAAAGCAGCAAAAACATGTAAAGAATGAGAAGCATGATGTAGAAATATATATAATTTGAAATATGATACTTATTGGTCAACTACGGCTACCTTTCATGAGAGCAATATAAGGATCATCTTAAACTGTGGTGGAGGGAGTCGGATACTTATGAACGAAAGATGATGTGGTGGGAGCTGAATCACGTAAAACAAAATGTATGTCCTTAGATCTATGGTGAACTTGTAAAGGAGGAACGGATAGAGAAAATGATTCAAGAATGACCGAAAGTGGTATAGAAGATCTCAAATCTAATGCGAATGGAAGAGGATAGTCTCTTGGAGGAATGAAAAGAACGGACTCAAAAAAGGTAACATCTACATTGACATAATATTTACGCAATTGAGGATTGTAACAATGATAACATTTTTAAGTTCGAGGATAACCAATGAAGATACATTTGATAGATCAAGGAGCCAACTTGTCTCGAATAGGTTCCAAGTTGTGAACAAAAACAACACACAAATACACGAGGAGGTAAAGAAAAAGGAGAGACACTTGGATGTAACATGGAGAAGTAGACTTGGTTATTCAACACAGATGATAACATGTAATTTATTAAATAACATGCAGTAAGAACGACATCTTCCTAATATTGTTTAGGGATATGCATATTTAACATGAGAGTCAGAGCCACATCTATAAGGAGTCAGTCTTCCATTCAACTACACCATTTTACTGAGAGATATGGACGCAACTAGTTTGATAAATAATGCTACGATCAACACAAAAGGAGTCGCATACGATTGTGTATACTCCAAATAATCATAATGTAACACTTTAATATATTTACCAAATTGAACATAGATTTCATTATAAAAGGTACATAACACATGTTAACACTCAGATCGTTCTTCCATTAAATATAACCAAATTATTTAGGAACAATCATCAACAAAGATAACAAAATATTGAAATCATTTGGAATTTTGACTTAGAAGAACCCAAATGTTAGTATGAACAAGATTAAAGAACTGCAATTGACGACAATGAACAAGACATGGTCAAACATGCCACAATAATTACATTCATGTGGCGTACCACGGCCACCACGGCCACCGCCATGACAATCATCTCTACCTCCTCGACCACCACTACAATCAATATCTTTACCACCATGACCAACAACATTAGTAACCGAGGCAGAAGGGTCATTACTCGATACCACAAAATTCTGTCCTAGAAATGAATAATTGAGAACAGAGAAAGTATATGCCACGTTAGGTAACGGATCTCTAGCAAGGATCTGAGTATTGTAAGGTTCGAACGTAGGATCAAAGCCAACTAGGATAAGCGTTGGAACTCCTATCGTTGAACCTCTTTCAAATTAGTTTCAAATATGCGCCAAGGACCAAGACACGGCGCAAATCTAGCGCCTCAAATGCTTATGGCGATGTGATTTCCTATAGACGCTCATATGGCACGCGTCTTTAAAGTTTCCGTATAGGCACAAGGTGCAGAAAAAGCATGCCATTTGGTTCTTCTTCTTTTTCAGAGTGAGATCTAGATTCAGGTTTGATTGGGTCTAGTTCTTGTACCTACCCATTAACAATGTTCTAAAAATTGGTCTAGGCGGCCATGCCCCGTCCAGGATTCTGTCAAAATCGGGCCTAGGTGGTGTAGAGCAGGCCTACTTAGGCCTAGTCGGGTCCGGTCCAAGGCGGAGGTCTAGGCGACATTTTGTATTTTTTTTCAGATCTAGAAAAAAATTTTTTTTTTTTGGGTGGGGGGGGGGGGGGGGGGGGGAGGGGGCGACCGCCTAGATCTAGGCGACGAGTGTCTGCCCAACTAGCGCTTGGCACTTTTCACAACCTTGCATGTTAACATCCCGACCCGAATCCAAACCCTAACCTAATAAATGGAACACAACAGAGAGGAGAGAGTCTCTGCCTCCATTTTACTCTCTCCTCTCCGCCTCCAATTCACTCTCTCCTCTCCGCCTCTATTTTCATCTCCCCTCTATTCCCCTTTTCCTCTAAGAGAACAGACACGACAAGAGACTCGAGGGCTCGAGGGTATCGTTCCTCCACGAGCAAGGTCGATGCCTCGAGTGTATTGTTCCTCTACAAGCAAATGCAACGACGACAGAGAGAGGTGTCATGGGTTGGAGAACAATTTCTAAACAATTACCTACCGATCGAAGTGTTACGAGTTGTCTAGATTGGAAATCAATTGCTTGGGGTTGCGGGATTGAGGTAATGTTTATCTGATTTATAGAAATTTTAGTCTCAATAATTGAAACCTCTTTTACTCTTGTACTTGGATATTATGCTTTAAATTGATAATACTTATGCGGATTTGTCTAAAATTCGTTGGATTTCTTTTATTCAAACATATATTGTTCTATGTTAATGTAGAATAAATAATTTTTCCTTCGCCTTAATTCAAAAACTGCTAAAAAACAACACTGGGAATACTTAAAATTATGCCTAAATGTATAGAATATACTTTCTAAAGTGTTCGTAATTTGTTAATAATTATTTGCTTTTCGATACCAAAAAATTCGATACTCCGAAATGAAACCGCCGATATTGCCGGTCCCGATACTCATACGAATGGTCAGATACCGATTCCGAAACCCGATACTGTGAACCTTGATTTTACCGCAATAATCATTTTTTTTCCACTTTACCATTACTTTGAATAATAGTAAAAGAATTTTCCGGACCACCACCACCACTAGTAGCATTGCTAGAAGATTCGGTCCCCATCATACTTGCAGATACAATAGAAACACGAGATATTAGGAACCCTAGATCTCACAAAGAGCTACGACCAACAACGAACAACCAACTGAGATCTATAGAAACTCTAGATCACACAACGAACAACGAGATCACAAAACTGTCATGCAACCATTAAACAATGCCAAAAAAATAAGGTTTAGAAGAAGAAAGAACGAAGAGAGGAGATGGGTGAAATAAGAGGAGAGTGCAAGGACATAAAATCCTAAGTTTAACTCATAACGCTGCTAGGTTGCCCGTCCGCCGGGCTGGCCCGTGCCCGCGTGGCAGCCTTGGCTCCCCCGCCTGGGGTGGGCCCAGGTTAGCGGGGGGCAATGGCTGCCCGCCATGCGGGTGCGGGCTAGCCCCGCGACGGGCAAAATAGACTTTCCAATTAATATATGATGATAAATATACCCACAAATACTTGATTGTACACATATAAGAATAAGAATTATAACTCGACCAAAAATATTATTAATACATTTCGTTGCGTTAAAAAATTTAAATTATAAATTATAATAAAAAAACTTTTTGTTTCTGGTTAACATTTTTTTTATAATTCATGTGCGTGTTATGCTCCAATACACAAATCTTAATCCTTTTCTTCACATATTCATTTAATTGAAATTTAAGTAATAATCTATAATCCAAAGTAACATTAGCATGGCTAATGAATTTTTTTCAGCTCAACACACACAAATATTCTCAAGGCAACTATGAGACAAAAGAAACAATATAACATGAAACATTGCATTACAACTATAAGCTTACCACTCCACAATCCTCTGAAACTTGAAGTTCCTTGAATCCACTCCGACAACAATTCTCAAAATCAAAACAAGGAACTTTTGTTTTGTGAGATCTCCTTAAACCATCTATATTCTGCAATGCATTATAAGATCAATTTTAAAATTAGAGACACTGTATTTTCAATGAATGATGGAAAATATAGAAGATAAGCTCACATGCAATAAAGTAGAACATTCATGAAAATAGCATTCAACACGTTCAGGTGAATCAATGCACATCATTTATATACTAAACTATGACCTGACCAACACGGATATAATTAAGGAAGCAAGAAATGAGATATGATAAGCACCCAAAACATGTGATACAGTGCAATATAGTTACCAGAATAAAGTATGCAATCACCACAATTGGGATGCAATCACATGATGTAAACATATTTTGAGGTGTGTATTTGCAGAAGCATAAGTATCAAAAAGCAAAGAACTGCCATTTGACTTGACATCCACAATGAAGGGGAATGAAATACTCTTAGAGTCACATATATTTGGTACAAACATATCACTTAGAATATTAACTTAGATGCCATAAACAGTTGAAACATATCAAAGATGCTTATCTTCTCACTACACTAGCAACCTTGCCACTAGAACGGCAGAAAAGTAACTAACGACTCAGACATGCACACTGTGCATGTTTATTTATTTACAACATCTGCACTCAAATGGGGTCATAGATGCGAGATAGAAGGTAATAGGCTGTTTTGCCCCGACAACTTCCTCCTGCATCAGACAGAACAATTGCAATTGAAAATACTATGGCTATTATTTAAGATATGTGTGACACCTACTACAATGATCTAAAATCAGGGGGTAAAAGGAAACATCATACACTTACCATCTTCCCATTTCCCAACGGCTCTGGTGTAAGAACCTTTTGGCCAAGATATTTATATAGATCCAATCAATAAAAACATTTCTGATTGAGACATCATATGATTGGAATATCCTTACACATCGAGAAATCAGATCAGCATATGCTTGGATTATTCTCATTAATGCATTATAGACAAAATATCGTCAATTTTGGTCCGATAACCATCCAATTCATATGAAGCTTTACAACATGTATATTTCAATGTAATGCTTAACTATGTTAGATATCACTCGAAACATGTTAGAATTTTCTTGAGAGGCAACAGGTAGTGAGTAAGCATCACAAGATACATTGGAAGAAGATTTTTTCCAACCTACTACACTTTCAAATTGTCGTCATATACAGGAGACATGTATCATTGTGATGCTATTATGATATTATCAGTCTACATCACTTAAATAAGTGTAATATTTATGGTCATAGTTTGTAGATTCCAACGTTAATGATGAGTAACAAGCAGTGACTCAAGAACCTTCAAAACGGGCTATTAGAAATAGGCATAGTGATGCATCATGCCATTATCATGCACAAGGAGGGTCATCACTTACTTTTCATTACTTGGACTTAGTTCATTCACCAGTGGAAGTTTTGCATCTAAACCTAGCAACCCATATATCTAGCTTCAATGTGACAACAAAAATAAGCCTTCTCATTCAGTTGCTTTGAATACTATTTAAATGTGATTCATTGTGTAGATGTCTAACAGGTAGTTATTAAAATGGCCATCATCATAAAGAAAGCCGTTTCCTGCAGAAATGGTGGCGGTTGCAAAGAACCACTCCAAAGTGAGGAGGTTACCAAAATTATATATATATATATATATATATATATATATATATATATATATATATATATATATATAATGGGAACCCTAATGCTGCCGCTAGGGTTTGGCGATCAGCCAACACCTGCGATTGCTTGGGATCCAGGGAGATCGGGGGGAGCACCCGGAGGTGGTGGGGGGACCGGCGTGGCTAGGTGGGAAGGCGGAGGGAGGTGGCTGGACAACTGTTGTCCAGAGGGTGATCAACAATCAGAGATCGCCAGCGAAGACGTGGTCGACGGCAGGGATCGGTGAGACATAGCGTAGGACGCGACGTCCAACCGGTGATCAACCGCGGCAGAGGGTGTCGTTGTAGTGCCCCGCTCCCGTTGGGACGGAGCACTATGTAATAGGCTCGTGGCAAGTCAGACATGGTCGGAAACATAGACGGCTAGTCTGACTCAGTGACGAGTTTGGTATACGAAAACCATGGCATCAATAAAATCGATTTGGACGAATAATATGAGTACCGTTCCAACTAATGGATCGGCTACTGCTGGAATAAGTCCTAGATGCAGTGGACTGTGTCCTGGCGAATGAACTCTAAAGAGAGCGACACAACCGGTCTGCTGTTGGTTTTTTGGTTTTTTTGGCTTTCTGAATGATTTGTTGCTTGGGTTTGATAAGTGTGCTTTCGCGTCGATTTCTGAATACGTTTTTGGAAATTTCGAAGGAAAGATTGAAGGAGGAATTATAATTCGATGCTCGTGCCATTGCAGCCTGCAAGAGTTCGTGTAACTGACGCTTGACCGTCGCGAAGTGATCTCTTACTCTTGGTGCAATCTCTTTAGGTGGGTGGTTCTTCGGCCCCTTCTTTTCTACTCTTTCCCGCCAACAAATTCTTAAAATTCAATGTTCAAATCGATGATGCTAACTGGATGTATGCTTTGCCACTAAGATCAAGAACTTGGAATAATTATATCAATTTAGAGAAATTAACTTCGAATTTATAAGTTTCGCACCAAAAAGAGAAAATATAAAGTTCTAGGAAAGAGATAGAATTAATTCATGTTCTGCAAAACATAATGAAGAAATATTGGTTGCGGGTAGAATACGCCTCGGAGAATTTGGTGCCTACGGGACGCTAAATCAGAACGTACGGCTTCGGGAAAAAGAACTCTTGCAAGAGTAGAAATGATTATGTGGTTTAATATTATCTGCGCTACGCAATTTACTTCATACATATTAAACTGTTCATACATTCGCATGGTCATGGACGACTTGTGCACAAGGTAAGCTTTCCTCGAAACGGTACCCGAGACGCTGGGACCGAATCGGCTTAGGAGAAAATTATGGAATCGTGCTTCGGCGTAAGGCATTGCGAGACCTCCAGTTAGGCTCGCAACCTGGACTGGTAGGACGCGTCGCAATGCTACGTAATCATGGTGTCGATATCACCAATGACCGCATATAAGATAGATTGTATGCTCACCTACTGTCGTGTGCGGGTGGTAAGTATTATATCTATTTTGTGCAGGAAAGGAGTACGACCGTAGTAAGATAAGTTGAGATTGGTTATGTTGTTACTGTTTAAAATGTGCCTTCGATATGAACTGCAAATCATATAGTTCTAAATAGAAAGATCACTTCGTATGCTAGAATCCTTAATAAGCAGTGTCGGTTTAGACGAGTGGGTTCGTCCCATCCACTAGCAAGTGTGCTAACCCCCAACTCCCCAGGTGACGAGCGCGCTGCGGGAGCTCGAGACTAGACTGAAGCTGAAGAACGGGAGGCGGCTCGAAGCTCTCTTGTTTTGAAGTATTTTAAAGCCTAATTCAGATCGAAGGCTTTTGTTCAAATGTATAAAGGGACATGAATGTATGGAACGACAAGGATTATTTCATAGCAGCTTGTCGAGAGTTTTCTTTTGTGTTTTCAAAGATATAGCCGCAACGGCATATGTAATGTAAAAATGACATTGCATATACTTTGCAAGTTTTATGAATAAAATCTAAATTTCTTCATATTCTGCGTCTTCAACTCTCTGCACTGTTTAATTTCAACTCGTCGTCTCAAAATAATCTTCAAGTGCACGTTCTTGTCTTGTACAAGTCTAATAAATACTTGTATGGCATCACGTCCCGACTTTATGACTCGATGTATCTCGAGTCAAGACGAAGACGACCGATTTGACAAGTCGAGGCGTGACAGTCGTCAGCGGGGCTGACGAGACACGACAATCCGGAGAGCAATCTGAACCTGGGAAATGGGGGGAGGCGCTTCAACGAGTGGATTCGAAACGTTTTACGACGACGGAGAAAGGAAAACAACCGGCAGATGGTCAGGCAAAAGTCATTGGCTTCGTTTTTTTCGGGAGGATGATGCTCAGGTGTCGGGACAGATGAGGTTTGTCGCTCCCAAACATGTGGGAGATAAAGTTCGAGCTGTGTTCACGGAGGCGCATCTGGCGGAGACGACAGAGTACTGGAAGAACACTATCGTGTTGTATGTCCTTGGCAACCGTCCGTTCTACGGGCAGATTCGTGCCTATGTTGCCCGAGTATGACGACCGAAGGGGGTATGGAAATATTTTCGTACGAGAACGCTTCTATTATGTTCGGTTCGGGATGAAGGACGACATAGACAGAATCCTACAGGAGGGTCCGTGGACGTTTGATGGAAGGTTAATCATCATGAAGGCTTGGAGCCAAGAGTCGAAGTGCGAAAGGAAAGTATTGAAGTCAGTTCCAGTCTGAATCCGACTTCCTGAATGGTCGATCAACTATTGGAGCATAGATACGATGATGCTAGTGGCAAGCACAGTTAGCTCACCTATGAAGGCGGATGAAGCGACTACGAAGAGAGCCAGACTAGGTTATGCCCGGATCTTTCTTGAGATTGAGGCAGGGAGGGTTCTGCCATATACCGTCGAGTATGAGCTACCTTCGGGGAGGTGTGCCAGCAGCGGATTGAATATGAATGGGTTTCACCGGTTTGCCAGCATTGCAAGTGTTTTGGCCTCCAGCTAGAGATTGCAAAATGGTTGGGACACATCAGCCATGTGATGCATTGACAACATTAACTGGAATGGACAGGAGGGTATGGTGACAGACATATCCGGAACAGACACCTCTAGCAGCTAGGGAGGATTGTCCAGAACAGTAATGCGGAAGTAGCAGAGAGGACGGCAATTACTACGTCGAACGGGCATGAGAGAAAATCGAGACCGGAACTAGGCTCGATAAAGCGTTGGTTCTGTCCAATGCTAGACGTCCATCTACTGAGGATAGCTTGGATGGAGCAGGAGAAGGAAGGTCTGGAGGGATCAAAGCTTGGTTGTGTTCCAAGCACAAAATAATACACCGGACAGGGGTGTAGCGGGTTGGAGCGGGGAGGATGGAACCGACAAGACATTATACCAGAGGAGCTCAAAAGAATAGAAGTAGCAGCAGCCGATCGAATGGGGGAGGAGGCAACGCGTTCCAGGTAATGAGAGCAGAAAAAGACACGCGGGGCCTTTGTGAGACGACACTGGACGTAGTGTACAGTATTCGCAGGGAGGGGAGGAGGTTTTGTTCATTAACAACCCGCGATGGAAGAAAGTGCACAAGGAAGCCGTGAGGAGGCAGTACAGGAGGATGGTTGGAACAGTTAACGACTCGGATGATATGCATGGGCCCGAATCACTGATTTAATGTCAGTGATCGCGTGGAATGTGAGGGGGACTTACTCCCTGGGTAGATGGAAAGAGATCTGCGATTTGCTGATGAAGAAAATTTGTTGTATTAGCGTCTTGCTGGAGACTAAAATCAAGACAGACAAAATGCTGGCACAGAGGATGCCAATTGGAGTCAGGTCCATAACTTGCATCTTTGTGACATGGTCGCATTTGGGTTAGGTGGGATTCTCATAGTTGGGATGGGCAAGTATTGCACTTGTCTGACCAATTGATTGCGGTATATTTTGCTAATAATGGAGGTTTCAAGTTTATTATGGGTGCAGCCTATGGACACAATCACAGACGAAGGAGGGAGGGTTATGGCATATCTCGGCTGGCTGAGCAGAATGGTAGATGCCCAATACGGACTTCCTCTGTCGTTATGGAAGATTTTAATGTGTTGCTTTACAGACATGAGAAGGTGACGGTAGAGTGGTTCCGGATTGTATCCCCCAAGATTTTCAATACTGTCTCCTTCAGCCTGGTTTACGGCCATTGGAGAGGACGGGACATCTGTGGACGTGGCACAACAAGGCTGTCCGGAAGCGAGTGGCGTGTCAGCTGATCGGGCTTTGGAAAAACGGAGTTGGTTCGACAAGCATCCTGGTTTGGGGGTAGAAGGGTTGATGGCTGGCACTTCGGACCACTCCCGATCTGCATTTCTGTTGACCAAACGAGGACCAATGCAAGACCTTTTCGGTACAACAAGTGGGTGATTCTCGAGGGATATAAGGATGTAGTACGACAGGGGCTACAGGAAACTGTTCGAGGAAACCCTCAATTTCGGCTCGTCAGCAGGCTGAAGAAGGTAAAGACGGGTCTAAAGGCTTGGAGCAGGCTGGTTCCGATCCGAAAGCTCCAAGAAGAGGAGCAGTGCCTCCGGGAGGTGCAACAGAAGCTTCATGAAGATATTCTAATGAAAATATAGCTGCAGAAGAAAGAAGCTTGTCCAAGATGTCGCGCTATCAGGTTCCAGGAGCAGATAGAACTAGCACAGAGGACGAAGTGTTTGTGGTTGCGAGATGGCGATAGAGGCTCGAAGTACTTTTACGACGTTGTGAGAGCCCGAAACATCAACCATATCAGCAAGCTTATTACTGGTGACAGAAAAGAGGTGGCGTCCCCAAAGGACATCCAAGCGGAGGCAGTGAGGTATTACTCAGACTTATACAATCAACATAATTATCTAACCATGTTTCCTGAGTTGGTTTGCAAGCGTGCGGTCACACCACATGGTAATCATGTTTTATTGGCTTCGGCGACAATGGAAGAGGTGGAAGGGATTATTAAGAGGGCGTATCCAAACAAAGCACCGGGTCTGACGGGTTTGGCAGCCGCTTTTATCAGGTGCATTGGGAGGAGATTAAGTTCGAAGTGCTGGAGGTGATCACGGATTTCTTTGAGAAGAACAGGCTTCTACGGGAGTTGAACCATACCTTCCTCACATTTATTTCGAAGAAGGAGGGTGCCAATTCGCTCGCGGATTTCAGACCTATCACATGTTACAACTACCTCTAGAAACTGATTACACATTTGATGTGTCGACGAATGGAGGGCATTATGCAGGAGCTGATTTCTCCGTACCAGGCAGCATTCATCAAAGGGAGGGGTATTGCTGACAACCACCTTTTAGCTCATGAGATAGTACGAAACTTTAATAAACCAGGAGGGGACAGACTTGCATTAAACTGGACCTTCGAAAGATATGACACGTGAACCAGGAATTTGTCGTCAGATCATGCTTGCTATAGGCTTTGATAGCAGGTGGGTTGCCAGGGTTCGGGTGTGTGTCACAACCCCGACTTTCTCTGTGCTCATCCGAGGGCAGCTACATGGATTCATTGGAAGTAACTGGGGGTTGAGGCAGGGTGACCCATTGTCACCTTATTTGTTCACTCTGGTCATGGAGTATTTCTCGTGTCTCATGGAGGCTGCGGTCTCAGAAAGCAGATATTCCGCTTCACAGGAGGGTGACGCCTTATGTGTCACATTTGATCTATGCATAGATCTACTGGTTTTCTTGAAACCAACAAGGGGGTATGACTCAGCTGGCCTCTATCATGGAGATGTTCGATTTATACTTGGGTCTACATATGAATCCACAAGAGTAATGCTTACTTTAATAAGCATTGCCAGAATAATGAGGAACTTGCATCACTTCTAGGAGTAGAGCGAGATGAACTTCCGTCAAATACTTGGGGATCCCGCTATCATTCAATTACGCCAGATATATGGATTGCCAATGTCTACTTAAGTATACATAGAGGCGAGTTGCGAGGTGGCATGCCCAAAACCTACCTTTTGGAGGACGGATTGAGTTGGTTTGCTTAATCATTACGGCGATTGCCGTATTTGGTTACAGACTATACTTCTTCGATCTCTACGACTAATAGGATCGAGAAAATTTGTGCCAACTTTTTGGAGAGGGGGATACATGCTATAGGGTGGGACACCCTCTGTCGGCCGCATAAGGAGGGAGGAGTAGGCTTGCAGCCTTTACGACTGCTCTGAAATGTGGCTTGGTTGAAGCTTACTAGGATGTTTCTTTCGAAAGACTCGTTATGGGCAGCTTTGATGGCAAACAAATACTTGGGGTGTCAGAATTTTTGGAGTAGGTCCTCAAACAACAATGACTCCGTTTTTCAAAAGTATTACTGTATACCGCTCCCAATTGAAGCAGTTGATCTCGAAGGTCTTCAAAGATGGTGAGACCACAGACCTATGGTTTGACCGGTGGATTGCACACTAAAGCTTGATAGAGCGAGGAGGGTCAATGGCGTGTGAGGGACTGGAAGGAGGGAATGTGTGAGTGTCATTCTGAGGAATGGAGTCTGGCGTCCAGAGTTACATGGCGGCAGGCGACAATTTAGGAAGATCATTCGGATGATGAGGGTAGAACTTCACTTCGGATTGATGCATAAATTTGGGATAATACTGGGACAGAGCGGTTCATACATAGAGCCGTAGCTAATGCTGTCAGAGTCCCACATCCGGAGATGGAGTTGACGGATGTAGTATGGGCCAAAGGGTTGCTCGTAAAATGCAGTTATGTCTATACAAATTGAGCCTGGGAAGACTACTCACACTTGATAGGTTGCGATTTGGACTGCAGTTGGAGGCCCAGGGATGTATACTGTGCAGGTAGAGGGATGAATCCATAACACACCTATTCTTCCAATGTCTGGTGCATGGATATTTGGCTAGTCCAACATGATAGGTTGGACTTATCCAGTAGGAGGATTCATGACTGGAGAGTAATCATCAAGGTCATCAGAAGAGAGAAGCGAAGAAGTTTTGCTTGGTACAACGAGGCCTCGATCAGATTTGCTGCAGCGGTCTGACATGTTTGGAAGGAGCGGAACAATCGTATATTTGAGGGGTCAGTGACTTCCACCACTGGAATTATTCATAATATTGAGCATGATGTCAGTATAATGAGAGGTAAGGCGTATCCTTGAACTGCCTCTTGTATTTATAATTTTTTGATTTTATTAATACGATTAAAGGAACTCCTGCAAAGTATACGTATGATTTGATAATTACGCTAACTTGGTGAAATACACAGACCCATTCTTGCATGAATAAACCAGGTCTTCCAACAAAGTGAAAATTAATAAATCAAAGGACTCAAGTCAAGTGGATAATATTAAGATGGTTTGCCTACATATTTATAGGAGACCCTTCCTCATTAGTACAAACTGATCTGGGATAAAGGAGTAAACAAAAGTACTAACAATAGACACAGTCTACCAACACTTAACAGTGTCACTAGTTTCGGACCGAACGGCTGAAAATATACAAATTGGTCTACGTATGTATGTGCAAGGTTCTATATGCCGGATGTTGGATTCACGTCGTTGTGGGTTATGAAATATCGGATATCGGATATCGGAGACCTTTTAAAATGTAGGATACAATAACACAACAACAAAGCCTTTATCCCAAACTTTTGGGTTGGCTGTTTCAAACTTTGAATCATCTTCTTCCAATCACCTCTGCTAAGGGCTATGTCCTAATAACGCTAACAAAATCAATTCCTTTTTTAACACTTCAACCTTATTATCTAGGCCTACCTCTACTCCTAGCGGCTCCATTAATTACTATATTATCGCTCCCCAAACCACCTAAGTCGATTTGCCCTCATCACCCTAATTGATACCGGCTTTAACTTTCCAAGAATACAACCATTTCGATTTACAACCATTCATCCATCTTATCATTCTCATTTTGCCTACGCTAACTTTCAGGATATGTTGTTTCTTAATTGTCCAACACTTTGATCTATAAAACACAATTGATCTTATAGTAATATTGTAGAATTTTTCTTTCAACTTTAGAGTTATCTTGCGATCCCAAAATACTCCATAAACACTCTGTTTCATCATCATATTTTAATTTCATGCATGGCATCCTTCTCAATCTCCCATCCTGTTGAATGAGTCATCCTAAATACCGAAATGTATCATCTCTTATGTATCTTTTCTCCACCAATATGGACTTTCCCCCTCATTTCTCTAACTTCGGGTTGAAATTACATTTCATATACTCTGTTTTCGTTCTACTAATCCTAAATCTATTATATTCCAAAATATTTGTCCACACTTATGTTTTAGCATTTAGACATTCTATACTCTCATCAACCAACACAATATCATCAGCAAACATCATACACCATAGAACGTCCTCTTGAATATGCCTAATAATTTCATCCATAATTAAATGTTTTATGTAATTTTAATTCCTAAATATACTAAATGTTCAAAATGTCCAAAAACTAACTAAGAACAATTATAACACATTAACAATTAAAGTAAAAAAAAGGTCTTGTATCAAGTAATTTAAGAGTCTAATTAAGATAAATAAAAACATATAAACTACTAACATGTGCATTACTTTACATATTAGTCTTGATACTAATTAGAAGACTATGAGATTGCTCAACGTGTCACTCTAGAAAAACTCTACATTGGGGTGAACAGATTGGGCCTCGTTAACAATTTTTGAAGTTAACAAAAACCAAACCCCAATATATTAATATATTGGTTGATATTGCATTATTTCATGTTGGCCAAGATATCGGCCTTCACCTAATACATCGGTCGATATTGCATTATTTTCATGTTGGTCAACTTCATCTTGCGGCAAAATGTGCCTTGTCGCATGTCACTATCTACGTGGAGATTGTGTGCTACGTGATAGCGTTTCATGTGGCACGTCCCAAATAACTGAAGCCACGTGGCGGCTTGTGCGTGACATGTGTGCACGTTCATCCCTACAAAATCCAGGTGCCTATGCGGCAACTCAGACTATGCGCCTCAAAGTCAGAAAACAATGTTTTCGCCTCATGCGCGCATAGCCATTTTCAGTGAAGAAATGCTATAAATAGAGGCCTAGAGGGACAGTGTCTTCCTGTGGAAGAAGTATAGAAAGAGGATGGGCATACATAAGGTAGTAGGACTACTAATGTTGTTTGTAATTTGCAGGGTTAAGATATGTTGGAGCTCCCTTCAAAGACTATCCAGTCTAATTCCAATCAAGTTGCTACTGAGCAGGAGATTGTTCCAGAATGGGCCAGGAGGATCCAGTGGTACCCTCCTGCATGCAGAGGTCCAGGAGGAGCCTGTAGGCAGCCTCTTGAACCAAGAAGATTCACAATCTGATGACCAGGAGGATGAAGGCTTGGAAGATCACTGAGGAGCTAATTGTGGACAAGCCTGCCTGGAACTTGCTAATAAAGGAACTCAGGATAACACAGGAGGAGAAGAAATCAAAGGGTACTAAGAAGACAATCAAGCCAAGTGAGGAGACTGCTTCATCTAGGATGAGTCTCAGGCTAAAGACCAAGCAACATTAAAATGTCTTTTTGTGTGGAATGTTAGAGGATTGAATTCTACAGGGAAGTGGAGGGATATGTAGGAGCATGTGAATGTATATAAATATACCGTGCTTGGTTTAGTTGAGACTAAAGTGAATAGTAATAAAATAACTAAGTTGACGAGGAAATTCCCTTCTGAGTGGAAGCTGGAACATAAATATCAATACCCACCCAAAAGGGAGTATGGTTACTATTGGAACAACAATGTTTTGTCTGTGACCCCTTATACTTTACAAATGATCATTGTTAGGTTTGAGAATAGAGGTGGATTGACTGTGGCTCCTTCTGTGATTTATGGCAGCAATAGAAAGGAACAGAGGAGAAACTCTGGGGTGATATTGAGAGTATTCAACTTCATATCCCTGGCTACTAGCAGACTTTAATACTATCAGATATGGGAAGAGAAGGTTGGGAGGAGCCTTGTACCAGCCAGAGTTCTTGATGACTTTAACAATTGTACAAACAAGGTAAATCTCCTGGACAATACTAGTCTTGGACACAAATGGACATGGAATAATGGGGCTAGCCCAGTAGAACGAATTGTGTAAGCTGGACAGGCCATGTGCAA